>LJSK01000045.1:3394-14247 GCA_001299535.1 Leptomonas seymouri
CGAAGCGGCGCTCGAGGATGCCGGACTCGCGCTCGCCGGTGCCACCAAATCCGCGTGGAGCTCCACTGTCCTTGTTCTCCTCGTACAGCGCCCACAGATTAGGGTATTGCCACTCCTTGGTAGCCTTGCACACGCAGTGCGCCGACTCGCCCTCCTCGCGAAGGACGCCGTACTCGATCGTCATGCCCTTCTTGCTCGTCTTGATGTCGTGCACAAGGATGCACCGCGGATTCGCGCCAGTGGCAGCAGCGACATCGTTCGTGAAGGCCTGGCGCACTTGGTCGCCAATAGCGTTGTTGATCGCCTCCCAGGCCTCACCATCGAAGCGCTGCGACAGGTTGGTTGTGCCCTCGTCCTCCTCGGCCACCACTTGCTGGTACAGCGCCCACACCTCGGGGTAGGGGTACTCACGAGTGTCCTCGCGGACCGCCTCAGCTCGCAGGTGCGAGCCGCCGACGTTGTAGGAAATAAGCAGGCGATCCTGATCCGTGTCGACGGAGCGCGGGACTACCTGGCCAGGGGCGGACTTTACCGCGTTGGCGGTATCCGTGCAGAACGCCTCCGACACCTCCGGGCGGGCCACCTGCAGCACCGTCTCCCAATGTTCGCCGTCGAAGGCCTTCTGGTAGTCGGCACCAACTGCTTCGGCAACCAGGCGGTCGTACAGTGCCCACATTTTGGGGTAGCTGTAATCCTCGGCCTTCTGGTCAACTTCGTCGTCGTCGAGGGAACAACCGCTGATGGTGTAGGGCACCGTGAGGCCGCCCTCGTAGCGAAGTCCACCGGGCCTCGCCTGTCGTGCCGAGATGCCGAGCGCAGCTGCGGTGTCCTCAGCAAAGGCAGCCTTGATGACCTCCTTGTTGTCCTCCATGATATCGGCCCAGCGCTCGCCGCGGAAGCGAACTTGGTGCGTTGGGCCGACCTCGTCCAGACCCGCCAGCCGCTGGTACAGTGCCCACACCTCTGGGTAGGAGTACGCGTCCACCTGCTCCTGCACCTGCTCCGGATCACACGACTTGTCAGCCATGGAGTAGTCGATGGTGAGGCCCTCGCCCTCCTCGACGCGGATGTCCTGCACCTCGATGCCCTCCTGTTCCACCCCTGTCGCGGCACTTGTATCTATCAAGAAAGCCTTCTCAATTTCCTGGCGGTGCGCAGGGGCGAAGTCGGCCCAGTGGTCGCCACCAAACTTCATCTGGTGCCCCGGGCCCTCCTCCTCACCCTCCTCGTCGTCCTCCTCGTAGAGTGAAAGCACCCTCGGGTACCCGCACGCGTCCACGCAGCTCTGCAGCTCCCTGGTGGAGCGGCGGCCGTCGTGTTGCGCCGTGAAGTCGACGATAAGGCTGCCAATGGTAAGGTCCTCGATGGAGATGTAGTACTCTGGCACCTGGAGACACTCGGCGGACTCCTCGGCAAACGCAGCCTCAATGGCGTTGCGCTTGCGGTCCAGAACGCGCTGCCAATTCTTACCCTCGAACTTGCGCTGCAGCTGCGCCTTGACGTCGCTAGACGGCACTGCGCCCCCCTCTCCGGCCTGGAGCTCCCGCTCCTTCATGATGTCCTCGTCGTTGCGCGGAGCGTTGTTGAGTGCATCCTCATCCTGGCGGAACATGTCATCCTCCAAGTCGTCGTCAGCCTCACTCATGCCGTCGGCGGCCTCCTGGAGACGCAGGAGGGAGTCGTCGAGCGAGCGGATCTGCGGGTCGCTGAGATTGTAGCCCTCCTCCTGCTCCCTCGTCGTCACGCCGTTGAAGTTGCACACAATGTTCTTGCGCAGCACAATGATGACGCGGTCCGTCGGCTTCCAGGTGAAGAAGGCCGGCTTCAAGTACCCCTTGCCCTCACGCGCCGCGAAGCTGTCGGCGTAGCGGTCGCCACCAGCCACACTGCGGCGTCGCGAGCGGGACACGGAGCTGTCGTTGTGTTGGTTGCACATTCGCAGCTGATCATCGAGATCGTCCATCAGCTCTTGGTACTCACTGATGCGCTTCTGCTGCTCGCTGATCTGCTTCAGCACCTCGCGCAGCTCCTTCTGGCGCTCCATCTTCTCCTCATTTACGCGGTCCTTCTGCGACTGCGCCTCACCGCAATCGAGCTGCGCCAGCACCCAGTAGTATATGGGGCCGACGGCCACGCTACCCTGCATGGCACGGTCATAACGGAAACTCTTCTTGCTCACGCACTCCTGCAGAATGTAGTCGCGACGCTCCGGCGAGAGCTGCTGGGGGTCATAAGCGGTGATGCGGCGCTTGAAGTTGAAGTCGCGCAGCACCCGCTGCATCTGAGACCACGTGCGGGCCTCGTCCTCCGACAGGAGCAGCATGACAGCGCGAATCACCACGGACACTACCTTCGGCGGAATGCGATACGATTTCAGCTCCCGCCAGTCACGGTCGGGAATGCTCTCGACATCGTCGCGGGCGGCGTTACGGACCACGTTAGACTCCGCAACGTACTGATCGGCCTCAGCGATCTGCTGCATGATAGACGCACGGCGGCCGCGCAGCTGCTGGGTGAGGTCTTCGGACTGTGCAATGCTCTTCTGCAGATCCTCCTTCACCTGGGCAATGCGTTTCATCAGCTCCGCCGTCTCCGGGTTCGTCGGGGTCACGTCCTCATTGTAGTACTCCGTCCTCTGCCTTTCCCACAGGCGAATTTCAACGTCACGCAGGTATGGCGGTGTTTCGACGGAGCCCAGAGTCCAATGCATATTGCCGTCCTTCATGTTGTGGGTCATGATAGCGACGAAGTCGCCCACGTTGAGGTGCATCAACGCATGCTCGTCGACTACGGCAGTCATGGTGGCAGTGAGTTTTTTTTTAAGGGGGGTTATATTTAGTAGAAGAGAGTACACGATGTATGCGTGAGATGCAGTATCAGCCTCCTTGGCGTACCAGAAGAAAGGCCCGGCAAAAGAGAAGGAATCGTTCAATGAAGGAGAGCGGGTTCACAAATGCTCCGTTGAAGCCGCACAGGGAAAAACAAGACGTTACTTATGAGTATAAGGATCTGGCTGACGAAGAGAAACAATTAAACAATAAAAATAATAATAATAATAATAGTAGGAGTAACAGCCTTAGCCACAAACACTAAAAATCAAGTGATAAACGTTCAACCAATGGAGCGTATAACAGAATCCCAGAGAAAGGGGAGAAGGGCAAGTACCGGGGGACGTCGAAGAAGTTGATACCAGATCAAAAAGAAAAGCGTCACCGTGTGGCCAAAGGGGGAAGAATGAGAAACCAAAAATATATAAGCAAAAAAAAAACGTAATTGTCTCCCGTTGAAACGAAACGAACGCAAAGAAGAGAGAAGGGGGACTACAGGCAATTCATAAAGCAAAAAAAAAACAAAAAAAAATAATAATGCTAATACTACTAACGAAAGACGGAAAAGCAAAGGCGACAGGCCGATGCACAACAACAAAAGAAAGAAAGAGCACCCTCCTTTTAAATTCTGTTATGTATATGTATATGTAGTTTAAGAAAAGAATTGAACGCGCGCAGCTGTGCAAGGATGCCTCTACTTGACAAAACGCTTTTTGCTCGTCTTTTTTGGTGTACGTCAAGATAAACAGAAATGCAGGGAGTTGGAGTATAGATATGGCGAAAGAAAGACCTGAACCGAAAGTGTGTTACCTGTGCTGTCCACGCTGTCAATACGTGTCTCTATTCAAACTTAGTCACGGGGGGGAATCAAAAATAAAAGAGCTGTTCAATATGAAGGTGCTTTCTACGGATCAAAGTAGAATCATCCCTGCGTCGCTGAAAGGGTGAGGAAAGCTCGGAAGGTGTGGCACACACGGGATGGCAAAAGAGAAAAGAAAAAAAAAAGGACGCTGAGAAACGTTAATCAGCTGTCCAAATTTTTGTCTTCTTTGATTCCTTTTGTACCTTGATTTCAGTGTGTATATAGCTTTGAGCTGGAACGCGTAAATCGACGGTAAATGGGTTGGGGATTCGCTGTGAAAATATATATTGCTGTAGATCACAAATGCATTTAGTTGTACATCGGCGATCGCGTATGTGTGTGTGTGTGTGTGTGTATGTGTGCGGTGGAGGCCGGTAAGAGAAGCAATTAAAAAAAAAAAATGCCGTAAGAAGAGGTTGGAGACACGATGCAGTGTACTTTGTCTTCTTTTTAAGAGTGAACGTGCCACATAAGCCATTGTAGGGATAAGAGCTGATATTGACACTCTTGAAGGAGGTACAGGCAAGCAAAGAGTGCTTAAGTCCGACTGGATGGCAGCAACGGGCGAGCACTAAAGTTGCCAAGTCAAGGCGGAATCAGCTGCACGTGTGACTTCAAACAAGAAGGCCCGCATACTGAGATGCCTTTAGTAGCGTTGTTTGTTTGTTTGTCTGCTTTTCTTCGTCCCCTTCTGTTCCTCGATCCAAGAAGGGGAAATAGAGAGAGAAGCGACGCGCCAGACGTACAAAGCCGGCACTTCACAGTTCCCATCGCGTGTCATCAGTGGAGCGGAGTGGGGGGGGGGGGCCGCCGATGGTGGACGCTCCACTCCCACGCCTACGCCGCCTAAGGCGAGAGCCGCAGCAGTGGCAGTTCAAACAAGGAAAAGATAAAGAGGGTGGAGTAAGCAAGCAAAGCAGAATATGTTTGGCGCAAAACCAAATATATATATATATGAGGAAACCCTGCTGGATGTATATCAGAGTTGAAGCACCTCCAAATTCAATCCGTCCCCATAGCACGCACGCTACCGCAGTCCGCTCCTTCGCCTCTGTTAGGGCTTGGCAATCAAAGACTTGCGGCGCAGCTCCTTGCGAGCTGCCTCCCACACACGCGCCAGGGTGCGAACGCGGTTTGATCCTTCTGTGTCCGAACCATTTGCCTGCACGCCGGCGTCGGCTGTGCGGCTGGCAGCGCCGTTTGCATCCGCGACCGGCGTACATACGCGCTCAACTGAGGCGAAAGCCTGCCGCAACTCGGCGGTGGATGAGAAGCCGGCCACATCCGCCATAACCTGCACACAGTTCAGCGCTGTCCGCGGACGCGTCTGCTTGGCATTCGCATCCACCGCTGCCCGCGCGGCCTCCCCCATGCCATAGCGTTCGTGAAGTTCCTTCTCATATTCCACTGGCCCGAGAAATGCCACTGCCAATGTCAGTGCTGCGTGCAGCCTCTGCCCATCCGCACTCCACAGCTCCTGCTCGATAAAAAGTCGCTTGTCACCCGCCACGCCAGGCGGATTCACTTCTGCCGTCGCCGCGGCATCGCCCTCGACGGCTGGAGCCTGTGGCGGCAGCACAAAGCGTGTCCGCACCCATACCTTCCTACACGGCCCGATCTCCCGCTGGTACGTGATGGACAAGTCAGACACGACAAAGGAAATACCTCGTGACACAATCCCGCTTCCCAAGCCAAGAAACGCAAGCTGATGCCATCGCCCGAACTCTGCGATCTCCAAATACTTGGCGTTGTTCACGTGGCCTAGCTCATCGATCATTCGCATACCACAATAAACGGAGATGGTGAGGGGCTGAGCAATGAATTGAGCAAAGCCCGGATCGCACGGCGCCCTGCGGCGCCACGGCCACATCATCCCGCGCGCGTAACCGTCACTCGGTGGCTTCCGTTTTGCCCCGCTCGCTGCCGCCGCCTTCGACTCGGCCGCAATCATCGCAGCGACGTTGCGCACCGCCTGCGAGGGCACCACAGCCGTCGGGGAATCCGCCGGCAGAGGCGCCACGCCGTAGATCATCTCACGCACGTGCGCGCCATCACGTAGCCCGCGCCAGAAGTATCGCTGGCTACGCAGGAAATGCAGGAGGACCATGAGGCGCGGGCTCTGACTCCACAATAAAAGAAGTTCGGGAGAAGACGTAAGACGAGCAAAAGAAGGGGAGGCACGAAGAGCACAGTGGAGGGCGAAGGACAGCGCGAGCTACCCGCTTCCTCGCACATACGCCGGCCGCTGTGCAAACGAAAAAAAAAGAGAGAGGGGGAATTGGTGAAGGGTGATCAAGAGTACGGCAACAGCGGCTGCAAGTAGAAAGCAAAGGCACGGGTTGTCGCATACGCACGGCCCCCGCCCCCTGCATGTCTATCTGGCTGCTAAAGAACATTAAACTGCGGCTTTGGGCACGTCCTCAGGAAAGCGCGCGCCTCAACTCGTATGGGGGAGGGGGGAGGGGTCATATAGGAGGCGACAAGAAAACAACAGATTTCACGTGTCCGCTCACATGTGGCGCAACAAGCACCAGAAATAGTTTGGCAGCTGCACCTTCTAGCACAGCAGCAGGCACGCAGCATTGGGGGATGGGTGAGATGAATTTTTGTTGCTCACCGAGCCCCACTACGACTTCTCGAAGCGTGTTGGCGCATACTACCACCTGGCACAGTCTTTTATCTCATTTTTGCTTTTCTTCATGTGATGCAAAGCCGTGTGACACTCTAAGAACGCAGCAAACGGCAAATACGTCAAACTGCAAGGGCAAATGCAAGAGGTCGTCGTGCCGTCTCTCTTGCTCGCTCGCTCTGTCTCACCGATAAGGAAAAATGATAATCGAGCCCGGCAACGCGCACGAAGGCATGTTACGTAGAAATCGGGAACGACGCTCGATGAAGAGTTTTTCTTTTTTTAATGGGGGAGAAAATGAACCTGCGACAGACGAATACACCTACATACACACGGTCATGTACATCTGTCTATATAGCTCTTATGGCACGCCTACCGGATTGTTGAAAGGTATTGGAAGGGAAGCACAACGGATAAGTGTGACAGTGAACAAGAGAAGTCAGTATCTGAACTTCATATGAGATGAAAACAATGCAGGCCATCGTACAAGTATAAGCCATCAACTCAGCCCAGTCAGTATGATCGCCTACCAAGAGAAAAAATATATAAGCCTGAAAAGGCAGGTGCCGGGCTCACCTTCATACGCGAGCAACTCCTCCATTTTCCGGTGCCGCCTATTTCATCTGCCCACTCTTGTGAAGCACCCCCGCTTACTAGTTCTTCAAACTCTCGAAATATATAAGACCTTGTGTGGCATAAGGATAGAGAACAGTGGAGTCACCGTGTGCTGAAGTCGGTGCCGCGCCTTGCAGCCAAACAGTCGCCAGCGTCACGGGTCCCATGAACGCGAGGCTCGGCGTAATGAGGGCTGCAGCGCAGCCGTGGAATGACCGAGCGACATAAGCGACGACTAGCGCATTGCCACCGAAAAAACGAAAGAAGGCGCAGAGAAGAAGAGCATGAAAACAAGAAAAAACAAAGAGGAGCAAGAAGCATTCCTGGGGTACCCTTACATCCAGAAGCCCCAAATGAATCTCTTATTTTACGATTAGCCTTTGTTACAAAAGGCGCTTCTCGAGGACGATGCGGAGCACGCTTAGGCAGCAGCAGCAGCAGCAGCATCCTACTGGCATCCAGAAGAAAAAAACGAAAACAAAAGAATGCACGGCGTACAGCACGGACATATGTCTATGGCGCCGCTTTATACCCGTCTACACATGCTGCACTCGCGCACCTGCACGAATACGGGCACGCCTCTTTCAAAAAAATAATGAGGTACGGCATTCAGCGCTACGTGGTGTCCACAACTGCTAGCATCGCACACGCGAAGAGAAATAACTGTCGCCAGTTTTTGTTATTGGAAAACCAGCGAGGGTGGGTGAAGAAGATAACGGCGGAAACACACTAAACGCGAACATCAAGGAAGAATGAGAGAAATGTAGTCAATTTTTTTTTAATAATCTTTGAATATCATCATCAAAGCTCACGCGTTTTGACGGCATCGGCATCTCTCTTTGTTTCCGTTGACTGCGTTGGTGTCTCCGTCGACATGGAAATCAAAAAAAAAAGGTGCAGCAAAGCACAGGCGCCTCATTTCATCAAAAAAACAAAAAGTGGGGCGAAGATTGGATTTATGGCGGATATATACATGCGTGTGTGATGCGTGTTGAGCGCTCCGACGGAGCTCCTCACCCTCCCCGTCTTCACTCTCGCACAAAGCACACACGCACACGCCTATCAAGGAGAGGTAAACTGAAGTGCGCCGAATCGTAAAACGAACAAAGAAAAAAAATATCGGCAAACGCATGTACACAACACGCCACACGAGATGCCCTCGTGTGTAAGACACGGAGCAACTGTTGCATCTTGGTGTACGGCGGTACCCACTTTTTTATCCAAGTGACTCACCCCAACAAGGGAAAAGACAGAGGTATCAGCAATGTGCTGGGCGCCAAAAAAAAAAAAGAAGAACGAAGCAACTGGCCTTGGGCAACAAGGGAACAAATGAAAAATACAGAATGAATAGGCATTCAATAGAGAACAACCGCTCGTGACGTGAGCGCAAAGCACGTGCTGTCAAGGATGTTGAGAACGACGCACGCACCTGCGCACGCCCAAGCGATGTAGAATGCACTTAATATAGATAGATAGATATAGATGTTGGAAGAGAATTGTCACTGAGTCCTTCCTCAGAGATGTATCAGTGAGCACATGACTCGGCACGTATGCATGTATTGTGTTCTTATATGAAAAGAAGAATATGGTGGAAGCTGTGCATCACGAAGGCAAACAAACAGACAAAGCACGGCTTTTGACAACTCGGTTGAAGGACTGCAGCCACAAGAGAGGGCGTCAACCACTCTTCCAAGCCATCTTACCTTCTCCCTCCCCAACTCGATTAGGCGGCAAGCAGAGCCGCCACGACCACTCCATAAAAAAGCCTGCCGTCTCGTGAGACGGCAAGAACGCGGCATCCGCGACTCGCCTCTCGCATAAAAAGCGCCGTCAGCTAGCAGCACGCCTCGCACTACTTGCAGTGGTTAGCCCTGCGCTGGTGTCACACCAGGCAGTGGGAGAGGCTGTAGGCCAGCGCGGGGGGACGGGGGTCCAGGGTGTTGTGGTTGAGAATGAAGTGGAGGTAGAATTCGCCTCAAACGAGTTAGTGGAATGCAGCAGCTCCGGTGCAGTAGGCGTCACGGTGGTGGTGGTGGTAGACGCCCGCGCTGTCGTCGTGCGCACCTCGCACATGCTTGCCGTGGCGCAGTTGGAGGCCGTCAAGGTATCGTTACCGTAAGCCACCACGCCTTTCGAAATCCACGCATCCAACACACAACCGCAAACGTTGCTGTTTGCGATCGCGAGAAAATTCATAGACTTCATGTTGCCCCACGAGGCGGGAATGGAGCCGGAGAAGTCATCGTCGCTAGCGTACAGGATTGTGAGACGCACCACATTAGCCCAGGCCTCCAGCAGGGTGGCACTGAGCCTGTTCTGATGGAAGTAGAGCGCATGGGTCGTCGGCACCTTACTCCACCCGCCTGTCAACGCCCCAGCAAAGCTGCTATTATGTAGCGAGATCGCTCGTACACGCGTGCAACTTGCCCCACGAAGCAGGAATCGCACCCGTGAAGGGGTTGCTGAAGAGGTTCAGCGCCCAGAGGCCGGTGGCGTTCCCGTCAGGGAGTTCCCGCCAATGGAGAGGCCAACCAACTTGGAGAGGGAGCCCCAGCTCGGCGGCAGGGTCCTACTCAGTATCGCGATCTTTGCGGAAGCAACGGAGAAGCCGCTCTTGAGGCACGTCACGCCGATTCACTGGCAGAAGTCATTGCCAGTCCAAGAGTTGGCCAGCGCCGGTATCGTGGCCACGAAGCTCGAGAGGAAGCAGCGCGTGTTCGTCTGCTGCGTCTCGGTGTAGTAGAGAAGAGGACTGGCAGCCGACAGGGAGATCGCGCGGCACGCAAGCAGCGCGGCGACGAGCCCGACAAGGGCAACCCCACCCCCCACCCCCCGATGCTGTGCAAACACAGAAGACGTCTTATGCGCACAAAGCCCGATGCTCGAGTGTTGGGGCTTGAACGTGACGAATGGATGATGCAATTGAAGCAATGGTCGACGCTACAGACGACGCTCGACAATGAGTTAGGTGCTCCAAGAGGGCAATGATGGGAAGGACAACGAAGTTGCATAAAACAAAGCAGCCATCATAAAGAGATGTCCACCCAGGAAATGGTACGCGCATCACCAGCGTTGTGGCTGTGTGTCTTGTAGAAAAATGAGAACGCTGTGCGCTGCCGCAGAGAGGAATTTCCAAACAGCACACACACAAATCAAGAAGGGGGGAACACACCAAAAACAACAAAGAGAAGAAGGAAGAAAGGCATCCAGGAAGAAGAACGCAAAGGATTGGCGTTACCGCAGAAGGCAAAAGTAACAAAATAGAGAGAGCCGCAAGTGCAAACCAATCACAGGCTCATCGGCATCGATTGTTACTGCCCCCGTACGAAGTGGCGAGGCACCTCCACTTAAGTCGATGGCACAGCACGTTTGCGCAACAACTTTCGGCAGAAGAGCAAGTCGCTGGAAATGGATGGGGCCAACTCGCTTGTCGTGCGTGAGATCACGATGTGAGAACAAGACAGGACGCCCCATCCATAGCAGTCATCGTCAGGCAAAAGGCACTCCATGACCCCACACTGGCACCGCTAGCATGACTTTATCGGCTCTGTGTTCCATGTTTGTGCTATTGACAGCGTCAAGCGACGTTAATGACTGGATGAAAAATGCAATGAAACCCATTAAATGCATAACTATAATCTCTCACACATACATACGTACATGCTCAGCGAGGCCGCATGTGCTTCCACTATGCAACATCCCCTCGGCGACAAGCATCGCCGCAGCACGCTTTGCGCTGCTTCTGGCAGCTGTGTGTCACTGAAGCACATCTGTCACCGCTCGTATGGTGCGCGGTTCCATCCCAAAAAAAAAACTTTTTCTTCAAGAAATGGTCACTCCTCTCTCTCTCCACGCCGGGAGGGGGGGATCGCCACCGCCATCGCTCACCGCAGCGCACGGAGCCCCCCCCCCCCCCCCC
>LJSK01000045.1:14272-48811 GCA_001299535.1 Leptomonas seymouri
CCCCCCACCGTTTTCGTTTGTTTACTTTCTTTCTGCTAAAGTGCCGAGGCCTGTACGCGCTGCCTGCTTGCGTCGGTGGCAAAGACAAATCAGTCACTTCCACAGCGCGTCCTCCATCCTGAGGCGTAGTGAAAGCGGGATAGAAGAGAGAAATGAAAACAGTCGAAGAGAAGTCTGTCTCTTTGTTTTGTAAGTGCGCTTGGCCGCGCAGCACTGAAGAATAGAGAGGGATGGGCGCGCGCCCGTGTGCCGAGCTGCGCAGGTACCTGCATGATCCTGGAGTTTAAAAAAAAAAAAGAGAGAAAGGGGAGAGAGGTATTTTTCTTTTCTGCTGCCAAGGCAGCGAGTATGTGTGCGTGAGCAACCGACTGTTAACGAAAACGAAAAGACGTCTCTCACATTTGCGGCTCAGTGACGGAGACATTGCTGAGAGAGGCGAAGCGAAGCACTAAGTACTGCTTTACCGAAGGCAGTTAATGAAGAGACGGCGCAACATATCAAAATGCAGAAGCTCAAAAAGCAAGCAGGAATCATTTAAGCAAACCGAGAGAGCAAGCGAAGACAATAGAGTTGGCACAGCCACAAAAAAAAAAAAGAAGAAGCGATCCCGGAAGCTAAGCGATGCACTGTTAGAATAACGTGAACGAAGTAATACTTGGAGCTGCATTTTCTTTTTGTTTGCTTCATTCTTTCTTTCTTATTCGGGGAAAGAGCAGACAGTGAATGGCGCCGTGCGAGAGCTTGAGCACACGAAATTAAAAGAGGTCAGCTTAAAGAAAACCAGAAGTAAGAAGGCCATGATATCAAAGAACGTTCATGTAAGTACACACTTGGGGGAGAAGGAAAAAAAAGGATGATGAAAGGCGCAACTTCATCCTTTTGCTGTTGTTATTGTTGGGTGCTCCTCGGTAGGCGGACCGCAGATGAAAACAAAACAAAATTAGAGAATGAAAGATGGGCAACAAGAAGCCCGCAGGATATAAATTTTAAAGCTAAAAGGCTGTTGGAAGACAAAGAAATTTGGGTTTGCTAGCTGGCTGGGGAAGAGAAAAAAGATAATGAGTAATGCAGCGGTAACTAGCTTTTTTTCTTATCGTGTTCTGTGTCGTATGACGAAATCAAAAGACAACACTGTGCACGAATTGCTTTGCACATCCAACTCATTGTCGTTGGTCGTCAGCAAGGCCAGCGGGCCCTTTCGCCCTACACCGCCACCACCACCACCCCTGTCCAACTAGATAAGGCAGTGCTGCTCTTTCTCTTTGCTTTCTTCGTTGTGCTGCGACATGAGAGAGCATGAAGCAGCACTCACGCCTCTCTTTTTTATTGTTGTTGTTGCTGATGTACCTCAGACGCAAAAAAAAAAAAGCCCCCTTCAGCATCACCCCATAGCTTCTTGTGAAACTCTTTAAAAGCTGCGCTTTGGCAGCGTGTTCTGCGGCCTCTACTCTACTGTTCCGCTCAAGGAAAGGCAATGCGCCTGCGTTGAGCGCTTCAGCATCTGTAGGACGCACACAGAAGAAAAAAGAGCAACAAGTGCCTGAATGGGCGTGAATCGGAAGTCGTGAAGACGGCAGCGAGCAGCATGGAAAACGAAAGAAAAGAGAAAAGAAAGGTGCACATCAGCCATCAACCGGAAAAAAGCAAAAGCCAAAAACAATTCTACGTAAAGCAACTAATGAAAGGAAATACGGTGTATATAAGGAAATCACTTCGCTGTGTGTCTTTGTTTGTGCTTACTTTATGTTTGCCCCTCTGCGTGTCCAACAAGTTCGTGCGACGCGTACCACACGTCCCTGGGCAAGGCTACAAGCCCTGCTCGTGAAGTCAATAGTTGGAAGCAGAAAGGAAAGCGCGCACTTGGAGATCAGCGCACAGTTAAAAAAAAAAATGCATTCGCTCAGCATCGTGTGTTTTCTTCGTGGGTTCCATTTTCTTTTGATCAGACGCATCGTACAGAGCCTCGTGAAGCTTAGCACGCGCTTCTGTTTTTACGCTGGAAGGTTGCCGGAGAGCCCACAGCCGCTTACGTTCAGGAATCGGAGTCGCGGCAGCAGAATCCACTCGATAGTCAACTCACCGGTGATTTGAGGGTTGGAACTCAAGTCCACTGACGTGAGCATCACATCGCGGATGGGCGTAGCCGCTGGCACCAGCGGCAGCGTGCCAACCAGGTTCCAGTTACTCAACGACAGTGTGACACCGTCATCGGAGCACGCCACGCCAGCCCATATGCAGTAATTCCAGCACTGCCAGAGCGGCCTCAGAGTGTGGAAACTATCGCGAAGCGCAGAGAGCACCGTCCGCGTGGCAGCTACCTGTTCTGGATTAAAGTACGACACTTCATTGTCGCACAAGTCACTGCTACTGGACGACGCGGAAGACGAGCTGCTGATGGACGAAGGAAGCGGAGCGCAGACGTTTGCGATGTCGCAGTCCGAAGCCAACATCGCAGAATCAGCTGTCACTCTCACCGTTGCCGACGCACTGGTCCACGCAGCTGGCAGGCACCCGCAAAAGTCATTTTCTTCGAGACTCACTGTTGCAATGCTGCTCATGGAGCCGTATGACTGGGGGACTCTGCCGGTGAGCCTATTCCGATTCACACGCAGCTTCCGCAGATTGGACAGCGCGCCCCAGCTCTCCGGTAGGGAGCCCACGAGTTTGCAGTTGTGCATATCGAACTCCGTCAAGGCGTGCAGGGCGCTCCACGACGGTGGCAGATGCGATTCGATATCCAGCCCGTGGGCGCGGAACACCCTCAGCTTGGTCAGCACGCTCCATGATTCGGGGATCGTGCCGGTGACCTGCGACATGCTGAGGTCAACATGCTCGAGGTTCGCCATCGCGGTCCACTCATCTGGTATCGGACCGCTGATGCCGGTACCCGCTGCAGAGAAGTGCCTCAGCGATGTCAGCGCGTTCCATGATTCGGGGATCGTGCCGGTGACCTGCGACATGCTGAGGTCAACATGCTGCAGGTTCTCCATCGTGGCCCACTCATCTGGCATCGAGCCGCTGATGCCGGTACCCGCTGCAGAGAAGTACCTCAGCGATGTCAGCTCGCTCCAGCTCGGGGGCAGATACCCATCGATGGAAGACTCGCCGGAAATATCGAATTTCGTCACCACGACATCTGACCCAACGAGCCACCACGGCATTTCAGGCAGGAGGCCCAAGGACTGACTTGAGGTCAGGTTCACCTCCAGACCCGAGGGCCTGCAAATAATATGGGGCCAGGCGCAGAAGTTCTTGCAGCCCCATGTATTCGATATGGGGTACAGGACCTCCGTAAAGGAGAGCAAGAAGTCGCTGGTGGATTCGATCTGCTTGCGGGTGTAGAAGGGTACCGGCCCATGGCAGTCGTAAACAACTTCGGCACTGGGCGAACCCGCTGCGGCACCGACGCTCGCGCCCACATGCAGCACAGCCAGCAGAGCTGCGAGGAGCCACATCGCCTGGCGACGACTCCGCAGCACAGGCCCAGAAGCGGTCATCGATTACGCGTGCGTTGGTGTGAGTGTGTTGACAGTAGGCGTTGAGGCGTGATGTCAAGCACTCGAAAAAAGAAAGGGCGAAGCCTCCGACGGTGACGCTTGCGGGCTGTGTAGTGAAGGCAAGATAAGATAAGAAAATGCAGTAAAATGCAAGAGAGATGTCTGCAGAGACATGCACACACGAGAAACGCAGAGATCGCATGCCGCAAACACGAGAATGAGTTAGCGGCACATCGTTGAGGTGAAGGTGGAGAGTGATAAGGGGAAGTGAGAAGGTGCCTTGGGTGATGAAGCATGCTCAGCGGCAGGGGGACGAGAGAAGGCAAGCAACTGCCTAGATGCATTTGAAAAGCAAAAGGGAAGCTGCGCGCAGTAACATAACATGTCTTGCATCATTTCGTTTTTGCACGCGAGATCAATAGGTGTTTCGGCAGAGCGGGCACGAGCAACATGAGAAGCTTTCAGGTCATTCAGAGAGAATATATATATATATATATATATATATATATAGTAAATAAAGTGTCAGCTGCTGCTTCCGCAGCCCACGATTTAGGGCTCGTGTTTGCTGTTTGTGCGCTTCTGAGTTGGCACGCTTTCGATTGCGCCGAGTTTGTTCTTAAATCGACGCAGAGAACGGTGTACACGGATCACTGGATCGCCTCGGTGAGGAAGCACGATACAGCGCACGCCAGTGTTTCTACGCGCTGCATTCCACTTCCATGTACCCCCCCCCACCCGCGCGTCACACGTCGTTTCCTCCTCTCACTTCGCAGCAACAGACGGGCTGTACGAAGAGCACCCAGAAGACGTGGCCATCGAGGAACCTGAGCAAAACTAAGGGGAAACGGCGTCTTCCTTTATTACAACAGCTCACAGAAGAAAAGAAAAGTTGAGTTGCCGTTGCTCTTCGGCAATATAAGAAGCGAAGGGCCCATAGTAAGTGAAAAGCTTATGAGCAGTGTAAAAGAGCAAGCAGGCCGTCTACTGAGCCATTGCGCCAACTACTTTAAAGTTCCTATGCAGGCACCAAAGCATGAGACCGCGGCCATGTGTGAGGCACTACAATTAAAAAGCACAGGAAAGAGAAGCAACTTACTCCTTTCAAATATTAGCGCAAAGCGAGAAGCACTCAGCAGTCATGCACCGGCACCACACTCCCCCAGAGCGCGCGCTCCGGCTGCTTAAACATGCGTTCTAAGCTCCTCTTACCTTCATTCGCGTCCTTCGTCGTCTTCTCCTCTCCCCCCACTGCCACACCTCCATCTCTTCTTTACTTGTCCTTTGCACTCGTCACATCGGTTGCTTCAGCCGTGGTGTCGCTGCCAGCCCCGAGAGTCTTCTTCATAATCTCGACAAACCAGAAGTACTGCAGCAGCTGGATCGTGGAGAGGGCCACCACCGCAATCCCCACAGCCACCTCGTTGTGTATGCGTGGCGCATACCCGATCTCGCCGGCGTGCACCAAGTCCGAGTACCAGTTGCCAATGACGTTGTAAAGCCAGCTTCCCGTCACATAGGTGCCGCCAATCACGCGGATAAGAAAATAAAGCACACCAAAGGCATATTCACATATTGCAGCCCGCTTCTCCAGACTCTTGATGAGGGACTTCTGCGCCTTCTTATCTGCAATGTCGCACAAAGCGCGCATGATGATCGACGCATGCAAAAAACCGTTGCTCAGCTCAAAGCACCCAGTGTAGTAGCCCGCGTAGTACTCCGAGAAGGGGAAGAGCAGTGTGTAGCTTCCAATAAAGCTGCAGAATGCGTGGATCTTCCACGCTAAGGACCAGCGATAATAATAGCAGACGAAGATATCCCACAGGAAATAGGCCGAGATGGCTACACGGCTGAAGCGGTAGTAGGGCATGGTCGCGTACAGATCGCTGGAGAGCACCCCACCACTTTTAACCAGGCTCACCATAAAGAGCACCGCGGAAAAAGACATGATGCCGCTATTGACGATGCTGCAGCAGCGCACAATCACATCCTCCTTCTGTGCGATGTTCAGCCTCTGCCAATTCGGGATCCACTTCGGCAGCTGCTTGGTGAAGAGAAACTGGCAGGTAAACCAAAAGCACACCATAGGCGTGAAGATAACGGCCTCACGTGCCATGGGCGCCACCCAGGTGGCTTGCGCGCTAGCGAAACCCATGATGGAATCGAATTAAAAGAACAACTTTAAATAAAGAGAGGTTTCTGACGGCGGTTGCTGAGCGGTGGGTGGTATAGTGTTGGCAGCTTCCTCGTGTTGTTTTGCTTTGCTGGTTGTTGTGGGGCTGCTCGCTTCATCAAAGTCACGTGTTCAGTGAGGGCATGAGAGGGGTGATGTCAACATTGGAAGTGACCAGAGGAGCAACAAAACAAAAAAAAACATAAAAAAAAATGAGTAAGACAGCAAAAAGTCGGGAGAAGCGGGACGGTGTTGCGTGGAAATGAAGCCTCAGCTGCGGAACGCGTCCTGCGTCACAGAAGCATTCTCACTTCGCTTTCATTGATATGTGATATGCAATCAGATGTAACAGCAACATCGTCGTAGATTTTCGTTCTTGTGTACTGTTGTGACTCTCTCTCTCTCTGGGTACATCTGCTCGACTACACTTTACACGCATCGTCCCATGTTCGTCTCCCCACACACACACACACACGCACGGCTCGTGCTCACCCTATCTTCATCAGGCATCTACTCTCTTGCCCTTACTTGTTGTAGTTGCTTTGCTTTCCTTCGTATTTTTCCATTCTTTCTTTTGATACGCAATGCTTGCGTCACGCCATCCCTGAAGTTGGCTTACTCAGTTAATGGAGGATAAAAGCAAAAGAAAACAAGAGGGAGAGCAGAAGCTCTTCAGAGCACAAAGGGCTGGAATAGAAACAGAGGGCAAAGCGAGCTCAATGAAAGACGTCAGCAAAAAGAAGTGGCACTTCACGCTCCACTCTCCCCGTGCCTCCCAAGCACCAAGCTCGCACATCAATGCACACCCCATCCTTCTTCTTTAACTCGCTGTTTTTTTTTTTCTAATTCTTTCGTTACGTCTTTAAGAAACAAAATAAAAGAAAATTAAAGCACCGGCTGCGTGGGGCCTCTGAGCGGCACCCACGTCTCCGTTTGCCCCGCACGTGCCCCCCGTTGCCGGTTCTTTTTTTGATTGAAGGGTTTTTATGTTATCTTTTTGATAGACGCCCGCCCTCAAATTTACGTCACTTCGAGATCAGGCGAGACCCTTGCCGACACAAGGCTGCCATACCCACCTCGTATCGTCTGCCCGCGTCCCTCACGCCCTGCTCGAAGAGCTCGTTTTCCGCCATGGAGGCTCTATTCACTGCTGGCTACGCATTTGCCTTTATGATCCCATTAACGTTGTGCTGAATTAGATGATCCGCAGCGGATTCACACACGCCAGAAACCAAAACACCGAGAAAGCACGAAGGAAGGGTGTGCCGCCGCGTTGCCGCCCCGCGAGGCGTGACCAAAGCCGCAGCAGCAAAACAAAAAAGAAAGGGGAATGAGAGGTGCAACGCATCATCTCAAGCGAGTCGCGTTGATGTGATTCGATTGCCCGTCGAACAGCTGATAAGACGTAGCGTATCGCAGGGAAGAGAAGAGCAGTGCGCCGTGAAAAGAAAAAAAGATGATCTCGGTTCTCGCTTCAGCTCCTTGTGCGCGTGTGTCATGTGTTTAGCGGCTCTTCACGCAGCGGCCACAGCGCCTGCATCTGTCTTCTCACCCTCCGCCACAGGCTGGTTGCCCAAGTTGTTGAAGTTGGCCCAATACTTATGCATCTCGAGGGCCACGACACAGCTATCTCGCACAATCGGCTCCGAATGCGTCGCGTACGTCTCTAGCACCGGCAGCGTAGCGGGGTCAGCGATGGCGCCAAGGGCCTCCGCGGCCTCGTGGCGCACCATCGGGGCCTCCGTCTCGTCCTTCAGTGCCTCAATCAAGGCCGGCTGGCTTTTCGGGTGCTCCAGCTGGCCGAGCACGAAGGCCACCTCGTGACGGAACAGGGCAGAGACGGTGTCCTCGCGAAGTGCGCGGCTCAGCGCTGCCACAGCGGCGTCGTTCGCCATGTTGCGAAGTGTGAACATCGCCATGTAGCGACGGAAGAGCCGCGTGCGGCCTGACGTGTCCAGCAGCACCTCCGCCAGCTCATCGACCGTCTTGGGCACCGGCTCGTCGCCCTCCAGCATCTCATTGAAAGCCGGCGACGGGTCAACCGAAACAAAGGCGCAGTCGCTGGGCGGCGCCACAGCCCTGTCGCCCTTCTTCTCCTTCATGGCGATGCGGGCGAGGGCCAGCTCACATGTCTCGCGGATCGCCTCCTCCGGCTCCTTGGCTGGATCGCCGTGCTCCTCCAGCACCTTCAACGCCAGTGTGGAACCAATCGCGCCAAGCGCCTCCGCGGCCTCGTGGCGGGTCACGACGTCGTAGCTGGTGGTGCGGAGGATACGCTCCAGCTCCGGCACGGCCTCCTCGCGTCCGCTCTGGCCAGCGTTGTAGGCCAGCTCGTGCTGCAGCAGCACTGAATCCGTGGTATCGATGGCCTCGAGCAGCACCTGAACGCCTGGCAAGGTCTTCAGGCAGTCCTCCTTCAGGCGGTACAGCTCCCGCATGCGACTGTCCAGCGGCTCTTGGGGATCGAGCAGCTTGGCGTAGTTCTTGCGGACCTCCTCCAAGGTGAGAGTAGATGCGGACATGGTGCCAAACTAATCGTGTGGTTGGCTGTATTCGTAATGACGACGATGATAATGTGTTGGGGGGGAAACAAATGGGTTCAACAAGCAGAAGACGTCTGGTTGCTTTGGGGTGTTTCGTAGCGACTGCTCAGTAGTGAGACAATGGCGCTTGAAGGTCAGTGAGTTGCAGGAGAGCAACAACAATGGGAGGCAAAGAGAGTTGGTTTTGTTCGAAGATGGAAAGCAAAAATAATAAAAAGCTCTTTGGAAAAGCTGCGTTCATGTCGCTGCACCTAGTGTGCCAGAACAGCCTTGGATAGGCCTCACTATGCAAGTTGTCCTCGGCGGCAGCCAGCATCGCTTAAAGCACCATGACATGGAACACGGTGCGCACGAACAGAAGAAGCGTCGAAGACCAGCGAGAAGAAGCAACGACGTCACCCGCCTCTCACATCGCACCTCTCGCACATCGAAGAGCACATCATCCGGGCTCCTCCCGTTAGAAACAACACCCTGCAATGAAGGGTATTGGTTGCTTGAGCAAAGAAGCTTTAAAACGTGAGCAACGCCCATTCGTAGCCGCCCTGGGATCCCATGGTGAGACGTAAGAAAAAGAAAAGAAGTCCGCCGCTGCCCCCCGCATTTCATCCGCAGGATCGGTGTTCGGAATCATCCGATGCTCTCTTATACGTGTATGTATGCCTGTATGTCTGTATGCTTGTGCAGTTGAACGCACACTCACATCAAAACTTCAACAGCAAAAAAAAAAAAAACGGACTAGGCGGTGTACTGCAACCCGGCAGCACGCGCAGACCGTCCATCACACCATTCTCCGTCAGCTCTTCCACGACGACGACGACCATCACCACCACCACGACCTTTCAAAGCCCCACTGCGGAGTGGCCCGACGCAACAGCACCGCCAATACCACCCCTGAGACTCAAGCGGAGGCCCTGAAAACAACAGAGAATGTGAGAGAACAGCTAGCGCTGGAAAAGCTAAGGTCATCAACCAAAACAAAAAGGAATTTTAGTAGAAAGATTAGATGCCCACCATCGCCATCGGCAGCACCACTACTACAGCCCCCACAACACCATGATCAACTACAGGTTGCGCATCATCTGACGAAAGGTGAAGACCTCCGAGAAGAACTTGTCCTGCGACTCTGCAGCGTGCGACAAGGTGGACAGCGCCTCCCGCACCGCGCTCTGCTTCCGATCGGGGTAGGTCCGCACAAAGCTCTCGACAAAGGAGTACCAAAAAGGCGGATGGGTTTCAAAGATGGGGTACACCACCGCACAGCTCACGCTGAGCGCGCGATCCTGGCAGACGATGACATTCATGGCAACAGAGATGAGGCGCTCCCACAGACTGCTGAATGGCTCCAGCGTGCGCGCGAGGGCCTCCCGTGCCAGGCGCGTCGAGCGCGGTGGGCTGGGGCCAGCAGAGCGCCCACCAGCGCCACCACCGCCGCCGCTGCGACCGCCGATGCTGCCTGGCGTACCTGAGAGCCGGCCAGAAGGGCTCGCGTAGAAGGAGGGCAGCTGCATCGGAGAGGGGGGCGGGGTGCCCGACATGCCATGCGCGCGCGCGTCCATCGCCGGCGAGACGTTCTGCGTCGACAGCGCCTTCACCTCCCGAATGAGGCCCGCGATAAAGCTGAGAAAGGACAGCCCGTGCAGCAGCGTGCCCGTTTGCGTGTCCACATCCTCGCAAAGATAGACTACGAAAGAGACAACCTTTTCAAGCTCCCCCGCGTCGAGCTTTGTCAGCGGACGGAAGGCGAACTCCTCGCTGATGGTGCGGAGCACGTTCACCACCGCATACGACACCTTACCATACGCTTTGAAGTAGATGAAAGGGAACACGCCCACCATGCGCAGCATTCCCAGCAGCATGTTGTCGTAGGTGTCGTCGTTGTAGTAGTACATCGCGCCGAGGGGCACAAAGCCACCCTGAATGCACTTTCGCAGAATGCTAAAGGACAGGGCCAGTGGCTTCAGCATCATCTCGTATGCACCGTCGGCCATTCCACCGCCACCTTTGCTTGTGACGCGCTGGATGTGATCATCGGTGATGCAGCGCTCAATCACGGACTGCATCAACGAGCAGATGTGGCGGAAGAGGAGCAGACCGCAGGAGTTGTGGGCGGTGCAGCACGGCAGCGTGTAGCGTCCCCCAATCTGTGTCACGATCTCCTCTAAGAGCCGCAGAAACGAGATGATGACCATGCTGTTCTGCGCTGCAGGGCGATTCAGGCACTCGTGGAAGGAGCTAGCGTGATCGCAGGTCCACTCCACCAAGTCGCTCAAGCCGTCCGCAACATCGCGCAAGGACAGAACAACGCCTCGCAAGTCGCGCATCCAGCCAGCGGTGTAGAGTGCATCGTTGCCGCCGCCGCCGCTGAGCGTGCTCTGAATGCAAAGCTCGATCGGCTGCAGAAAGGCAAAGAGGGCATCGGTCGAGTAGGACCCGGAGCTAGACAGCCGCCACAGCATCGCATGCAGGTTCGTGCGCAGCTTGTAGGTCTGCCGGGACTGCGCAAGAGGCAGCTCCACGGCCGGTGGAAGCTCGAGGTGCAGCTCCGCGAGCATCGAGCTCGGGATGTCCGTGCACGCATTGAGGATCAGCTCAATAGACTCGCGAATGATCTGCGCCGACTCTTCGTCATGGATGCCGTTCACACGGCGCATGATGTTGTGCCCCGTGTTGTTCAAAATAAATTGGAAGAGAGCGGTGCGGGACTGAAAGACGTTCGTCACGACAGTGCCTAGCGCCTCGTGCAGGCGGGAGGAGCTGAGAACGCTCTGCGTCACGGTCAAGAAATGCAGGAGGGCACGCTCTACAAAGGGGCTGTACAGCGGCGAGCCCACCGCGGAGCCACCACTGTTGCGGCGGTGATTGGCGCAATCCACACAGAAGACAAAAAACATCGAGCACGCCTCCACCGCTGGCTCTTCTACTGCGCTCAGCACGTGACGAACAAGTCCGGCGGCGAGGTAGAACAGCCACGCTGTGGCGTTCGCGCTGTTCAGCACACTCGGGCCCAGGGTGTGATTGACGTAATTGGCGAGCAGCTCCATTGTCCGCACGTGATCCAGCACGGCGAGATTACCAATGGCCTCGGTCTGCGCTAGGATGGAGTCCATGGTAGCCTCAAAATCCTCGTCATCCTCCATCGCGTACTCGATGGTACTACTGTTAACGTTGCCGCCGTCACCACCGCCACCGCTTCCAGCAGCCTGCCCACCTCTGCTGCTCGACCCCTGCATGCGAGACTCAAAGAAGCACGCGACCAGCTCCGGCGATATCAGCTCCAAGTCCTTTGGAGAATCCTCAGACAAGCTAAACGTGCGCCGCGACGTGGCAAGTCGGCTCCAGAAGTTGAGGAGGGTGGTTGCGGTGGTGAAGGAGCCGGGCTGGCCAAACGGAATGCGAAACACGTCGAGCGAGATGGCGCGCACGCCATTCATAAACGGTTGGAATGCGCAGCTCAGGTGAAGATCCCGGTAGCCGAACGGAGCTACCAGTCTATAGCACGACTCTCCCAATTCCGATACGTACGACGGCACCTTCAGTCGCCCATCGGTAAGCTGCATGATGTTCACCAAGTAGCCTAGGGTGCTGTCGAGGTAGTGCACGCGGTCATCTGTGGAGTCGAAGAAAGTTCTGCGAATGCCGCACAGACTCGTCAGGCCAGTCAGCAGCGTTCCGCAAAACGGGAAAGGCAGGGCAGCGTGCTGGCCCCACAAGACCTGCTGCGTGCGCGGAGCGAGAAGCACCTCCTTCCACGTGCTAGGGAACTGCGCAGACAAGGCTTCCTCTGTTTCGTCGACTGTGATGGCCATAAAGTCGAACGTCATGATGTCCTTCACGAGCTCCAACACCTCTGCGATGGTCACAGAGGCATAGTTCACCTCCTCCAACTCCGCGATGGCGGCCGTGAAGACGTCCAGCAAGCACTCATCTCGAAAGTTGTTGCTGCAGCGACGGTGCGTGGAGAAGTTCATGAACGTTTGCTGCTTCGAGGAGTCGTACTTGCTAAACTCGTTCACCAGTGTCGACAGAAGCACCAGGGCGATGTGGTTCAATCGGCTGCGCTCCTCGTCGCTGCTGAGCATGGTATGCGGCAGGCGAGAGTGGTTGATGAGGCCATACCCCACGATGCCAGTCCCACCGGCCCCCGAGGAGGAACCTGCCGGCCGCGGCGTGGAGCCGGAGCTGCCAGCACAGCCGCCGCTCTGCGCATTCGACTCAGACGGACCAGCAGTGCCGCAGCCGCCATTCTGATTCACGTGACGGCTGTACGCCGGTGAAGTGTCGTACAGCATCTGCAGGGCAAAGGTGACTGCGTCATTAAGGAAATTGCCCATCTCAAAGCACAGCTTCGTCAGCTTCGCATAAGCGCTCATGAGGGCGAGGACAACGTGTCGGGGTGCGCCGGCGAGACTAACACGCTGCACGCAGCCACCACACATCTGGACCACCACGTCATAGCGCTGCTCCTCGGAGAGCCACTTGCGGTTCGCCTTGAACCACTTCACCACGCCTTGCGCGACGAAGAGCAGCGCGTACTGGCAACTCGACTGTGCAAAAATCGCTTTGAGGGGCGTGACATCTGCGTTCTCCTGTGTGAGTGTGTTTAACCTCTCCTCGGCCTGCTGCCGCGCGGATCGGTCCGGGTTTGCGTAAAGGCACTCAGCCAGGGCATTGATCTCTTCTACGGATCCCATCCTACCTTCTTGTTGTTTCGCCGTGTAATTCTCCTTTACCCTTCTGCTGAGACAGATTTGCTCGTCTGCCACTACACGCCAAGCTCATCAACACAAGTGGAGGAAGCTGTCGTCACCGTCGCTCTCACCGTTCGTGAGACGGCACCGCGGCGCTGGTAAGCAACTCTGTAAAGTGCACACGCACAATGCAAACGAATGACAAAGCGTGTGAGGAAAGCAAAAACAAAATAAAGAAAGAAAGAAGCGTCTAAAGCGGAAGCCTTCGACACACCTCTGCTGCGCGTACACACTCAAATACACGCGCAAGCACCTTCGTATCTGTCGTTCTCTTGCAACTTCTGCCGACGTTCAGATGATTTAAAAAAAGAAGCGATGCAGCCATCGCATTGAAATGGGTGGGGCGCAATGCATGAGTGGCATCGGGGGGAATAGCGGAGACAAAAGAGAGAAAAAGACAGTTGATGAGAAGGTGCAGAGGGGGAGGGGGGAGGGCATCTGCATTCGACCACGCGCAGCCAACGTCTAAAAGATCGCAACTTCAATGCCTATTTCTTTCTTTCGCGTTGACGTATATTGTAAAAGCATACCCCTGTGTGTGTGTGTGTGTTGCAGTCACTGCTTCCATCATCACTGTGCACATCCCAAAGAGGCGAAAGCTCACCTCACCGATCCGTGAAGCACCAATACAGTATCGACAGCTGCACAACAGAAATCAGCTTCAAAGGTGTGCCTGCGCTTCAGCTGCGCATGGAACAGATCGTCAACGCAGAAAAAAAAAAAGGCAAGAAAGAAAAGTCGGTAATGTCTTTTCAACTTCTGCGCTCAGCGTACAATGCAGCTCCGCGCCGTAACTGTGAAAGTGGAAAGCAGACTCTCCATTTGCGTGTTGAAAGTGCGTGAGAGGGCCAGCGTCGGCTCCGCTGTGAGGGAGGCAACAGAAGCCGGCGCAGCCCGGGGCCAACTCCACTCCACTGCACCATCCGGCAGGTGAAGCGGATTGATGCCCTCCGCTTTCAAAGACATGTTGGCCATCCAGCTACTTGCAGGTGCCAGTGGAGGTGAAGTTAACGTGTTCTCATCAGAGCGATCGCTCCGCTCCATCAGAGACGACATGAACAGCAGCTGCTCCTGGGCGTGGTAGCTCTGTAAGGGCGAGCGAAACGGGTTGCACAGTGCAGCCGACGCGCTCTCGTACAAGGTGCGGCACAACGGCACCATTGCATCCGCCGGTGCGTCGCTGCCCACCGTCACGAGCAGCGTGCGAATGCCTGTGGCGGAGCAGAAGCCGTAGGAGCGCATTCGATAGCTCTCCAGCAACTTGCCGAGAAAACGAGCATCGGTGGTGGGGGAGATGAGCCGCGCGGCGTTGGCGGCAGAGGACGCCGGGAGGGAGTCGTTGGCGATCATCTTTGCAGCGGCGGTGATGGATGGGTTTGACGGGTTGGCATCATCGCTCGATGTAACAAGAATAGAAGACCTCGGAGCGGTGCTCACTCCACTAACGACAGAGTTGCCTCTGGGTGCGGAGACGGCCGCAGATGTTAGCGGTGGCCGTCGTTGGCTCATAGCCGACAGAGGTGACGTCGCCACGTCTGTGGGAGACACACCCATCCGCTCAGCAGCCGCCTCGTGCAGCTCGTCGCAGCGGTCTAGAGAAGCGAAGAGCACAAAGTGCAACTTGATGACGTCCTCGGGTCCTACGTAGAGATGCGCGTGCAGCGGGGCTGCCGGGGAGTTCAGTACAGCTTTCGGAGAGGTGTAGGTGCGTAGAAGGAGGGGGCTGCCCTCCACATCGATGATGGCGACGGCGGCCACCGCCCACGTTTCGAGACTCATTTCGGGGTGAATTACAAGCACAAAGGGAATGTAAAATGTGAGATGTTTTTTTTTTTTGAGGAGAATAATGGCCTGTGATGTCAAAGTGCTGATCGAAAAATATAAAGTTCGACAACGATTACCTGCCAGAGCCACAGAAGATGCTGTTCGATGCGCACGTGCACTCAACCTCGCTTTGTTGACGTACGGAGGAGACTTCTCTCCGGAAACTCAAAAAGACAAAAGGAGAAGTAGAGACAGATGAGGACATCCAGTAGCCAAACTACACTACAATCGAATCATCGGCAAAAAGAGCAACGTGTGTGTTGGCCCACTGCGTTTACGATGCCGACATCCAAGAAATGATTGGTAGGGACGCCCAGCACCCCACCCCCCACCCTCCCCAGGGGATGTTGCTTAAACGCAGCGGCGCCGCATATTAAGAGAAATCGCTTTGCTACCCGCCGCCCGATTCAACCGCCGTTTTCTCGCTGTGGAAGGCACCTGCTTCCAATGATCGTCTTCTTTCAATTTTATGCGCGCCACGTCCTTCCGGCCGCACGCCTGCCTGCACGTCAGCACACCACCAACTGGGAGCCCTCCTCCTCCTCCAAAAAAAAAAAAAAGCCACCCACTGGCGAGCCACCCACGTGTCCACTAGCCATGCATCAGACAAGTCTATTTCGTTGAAGATTCACAAATGAAGTTCGCATCTGAGAGGATCAGAAAGAACGCAGTAATTTCATTGGATAGTCATCCCTTACACCACACACGTCCACAAGGGCGCTGGCAGGGCGTCTTGCAGCCTTTTGACACACAGCCCCGGGCATCGGTGGGCACGCGCGAAAGCGAGCCCGCCCGAGCGGTAACACAAGCTGCTTTCCTTTTTAGCTACTTTTTGTGCTTGTTTTTTTCATTATCAGAACGACCTCGTTTCTGCAGCTTTCTTCGCAATGAAAAAAGAGATCACAGGTAATATCTCAGGTCCGTATGTCCGCATCAGTGGATGCACCGAAGATAGCATCCAGAACGTGAGAGGGACAAAGATGGAAGCGGGGGGGAGAAGAAGAAATTGCTGGCCGACCGATAATGCAGGGGGCACATGGTGAGTTGTAGGGAACAGAAGCCGAGATGTGTTGTTCTTCCCTTTCTAAGATTATTATTTGGTAGAGCGTCTCTTCCTTTGCTGCTCAACAAGTGTGGCAGTGGACCTTTAGAAAGCCCTTGATCGTGCATGGCTCCTTGAGCTGCTTTCGCCTGTACGTTGAAGCGACGTTCCTGTTGTTGCCTACTGTTACCGTCATGGTTCGATTTTTGTTGTTGTTGTTTTATGCTGGCCCCTGTTGGCGTGAAAGGTGCATTAAACTCGCCGCCAGTACAAACATGCGGCTATTACGGTTGAAGGTGTCTGTGAAGAGGCGAAATTAGAGGCCGCAAGCTGCGCCGTCGAAGGCGAGAACGTGGGCTGGGCCCCGTCATCGCAACGCTGGTGCGGTTTCTGGGCCGCTTGAAAGCAGGAAAATGGAAGAAACGCGAGGGCGCAGGTGCTGGTTAAAAGTCCGTACCAGCACGCCCTCCATCCTACCCGCTCTCCATTTTATCAGCCGTCGGTTGGCTTCATGCCGCGCGTCAGCACAGGGAAGCCCTTCGGCTGCACTCGCGCGTTGTTGATCTCCAGCACATCACCCATTTTCTGATAATCAAAGCGGCGGCTCTTCTTTCCGTAGGTGGACTGCAACTCTTCGAGCAGCTTCTTTGCTGCCGCCTCGCGATGCCAGCGATTTGTGAGGCGATACGTATGGTCCAAGTCGTCCAGATCTCCGGTGGGCATCTGATCGGCGTACGGGTCCTGGTAGAAGCCCTCCCACTTCAGTTGCTCCTCTGCCTCGGTGTCGCTGTTAAACGTGACGGCGTGCGAAAGTGGCCTTTCCACGCTCAGCGGGTCGATCTTGTCGTCGCTGGAGGGCATGTACTCCTCCATATACGGGCTGGACTGCTTGTAGAGGTGCCGTATGGCCTCCGACACGGGCTGCACGCCGGGCACCAACGGATCGTCACCTCGCATCTGCTGACGAACCTGCTCGTCGCTTGCGTCTTCGCTGCCGTCGGGTAGTTGCAGGTCTTCGGCGTGGGTGCGCTCCCGCAGCTCCTCATCGGAGAGCCGACGCATCGCGCTCGCCTTCAGCAGTGCCTCTTTCTCTTTCTCTTTGGCACCCTGCTGCACCTCTTCAACGTAGCGCACCAGCGCATCCCCGTCAAAGTTTGGCGGCAGCAGCAGCTGCTTACGAGACCAGTCCACATCCAACTCTGGGCTAAGCAAAAAGGTGAACTCCTGCCAGTCCCAGTGCGCCAACGCCGGTCCAATGCGGAAGAGCTCCTTTGCCCACTCTAGGCGTTGGGCGTAGGTGCAGTCGTTGTTCACGAAGGCATCCACACCACCAGGCTCAACCATGTCGCGAAACTCTTTTAAATGCCACACCGTTGTCTCTAGCATCTGCTTCGATACGCGGTAGAGCTCACGCTGCAAGCCCAGCTTTCCGCTGAGCGCCTTCAGCCACTCCCTCAGCTCCGTCGCGGTCTGCATCGCCACATCGATGATGACAACGCCATTCGCCCGCGTTGCATGACGCATGCCGAGCTCGAGCGTCAAGTTGGTCAGTCCGTACCCGTGCAGGAGCTCCTTGTTGCGATGCAGCAGACGCAGCGTCGCCACAGCCTCCTTGTGCGAGCACGAGATGAGAACGTCGTCCAGCTCCAAGGCGGTGCACAGCTCCGTGATGAGCTGCTCAATCTCCGTCGCAAAGGAGGTGGCAGCCACGCGACACTTTGCAATTGCGGCAGCGTTCTGATGCAAAAAGCTCACAAATTGGGCCGGCGTAAAGTCCCACGGCACCGTCAGTCCGCCGGTGATGTCAGCACCGATGTTAAAGTGGTCGTCGATGATGAGAGGCATCGACTCCCATTGCTCGTAGTGCAGCTCGCCGAGGTAGGTGCGGAGGGTCAGCAAGGCCGCCGAGCACTGGAGAGGGGAGAGCGCCTTGGCGAAGAGAACGTGGTCGGCGTCCATCAGCTCCTCCATGGTGGGCACACTGGTCAATGTCCACTGCGCGTTGACAGCCTCACTTGCCTCATCGAGCAGTGTCTTGCCGGCGCTACGGGTGTCTTTGTTGTTCTTTAGCCTCGGGTTCTGCCGGCGACGTAGCGGCTTGGCCTCCCGGCGCGCCGCTGCGGCATCCTCAGCAACAGAAAGGGATTCTGCAACGGAGTCGATGCACTCGGCCCTGCGCAGCAGATCGCGCAGAAATTTATTCACGGAGCGCTCTACCAGCCCTCTATTGGACTCGTTAGCCACGAAGCCCTGTGGCAGCTCGAAAGTCGAGTTGATCAGGGATGCCTTCTCACCCTCTGGGCTTTGAAAGCCGCGCTTGGCAAACGAGGACTCCTGCAGACGACCATCGGCGCTGACCGGGGTGACGTCCTCCCCGCCTATTCCGCTTGTTGATGCGCCTCCTAACGGCGAACCACGGTCGCCGTCGGCGTCGTCTAGGCGTCGGTAGAAGGTGAACGATATGGTCGTCGCAGGCGGCGGCCGCAGCGTCCCTTGCTTAAACTCGCGTGCCCAGGCGAGCAACTCGTTCAGCTGGGCGACAGCGTTCTGGTTCACCGTGCGCTGATGCCCATCGTGGTGAAAGAAGTCGGGGTGGACCTTCAGAAAGAAGGCGTTCAGCGCCTTCTTGTACATCACTTAAAGACCAGAGCGAAATCAATAAACAAAAATGCGGGAGGCAAAACTCGAAGGGCCCCCCTCCCTGCCGGCCTTCTCTTGTATGCGTGTGGGCGTGGTGGACGCACGCTGTGGTCTGCTTGATGTTGTCAAGCGGAAAGGAAAGCGAAGCCGTGTGGACAGCTTCGCGGGTGAGAGTTGGCACTGACAAATACGCCGAAGGAGAAACGTAGAAGAGGAAAGAAAAAGAGAACGCAGAATTGAGAGGGGGGGTGGCGGGACGGGGCGACTAGCAATGAGATCCGCTCCAGCAACCATTTTGTTTCGTTGGAGTTGAATCACCTCGTGCTCGCACTCTTCATACTCATGCAGGATCCGATATGAATGAGGCTCGCTGAACACAAACTGCATTCTCTCGGTCACGCGCATTGTGGTGCACGGAGCCCATGCATCGTCATGTGTGATTTCCGCGAAATGGCGATGCGACAGCGCGCGCGCAGGCTGCGTTGCTGATACACCCTCTTAGCTACAGCACTTCAGGCACTACCCATTTTGGCTTTCGCCGTTTCCCAAGTATTTACAGGAGACGAATTCGCCACGTCAAACTAAATAAGCAAAAGCAAAAAGAGGAGACCGGCAGCTTCACAGCGGAGAGTGGCAGGCAGCAGAGAACGCAGCAGGAAAGAAAGAGAAAAATGCAGAGTGAAGGCCCGCGGCTCACTGTGGAGGTGACGGTGACGCCATCTGCGCGTTCAGCATAGACTTCTTCACCGCCTGAGTGGCGCGACGGATGCTGTTTTTCAGCAGCCGCAGTGCCTCCTGCACGCGCTTCGAGTTCTTCATCTCAATATCCAGCGTCAGCGAGCGTTGACACAGCTGGTACACAATGTCTTGCGCCAATTGGTTTGCCCCAGCGCTGCCACGTGACGTGTTGCTGGCATCGTCACCGCCATTGCCGCCGCCGGCCAGGAGCCGCGCCGCCTTGGACAAGGACGACGGAGAGGAAACAGTCAAGAGTGCCTTCGCCATCAGCGTCTTCTCAATCTCACTCGGCGACAAGCCCACCTCGCCGGGGCTGAAGGGGCGCTGAATCGTAATAATGAGATGCGACGCGGCGGACTTGGAGAATTCCTTCTTCGTGCGAGACCCCTTTGACGCGTGGGAGGAGCTAGTGCCGGGTGGATGGTACACACCGCTCCCATCCGCCGTGATGGTGTTCACCATGGAGGAGTGCAGCGAGGAGGTCTCACCACCTTGGTGACTGACTTCGTCACCCGCCATGCATTCAAAGCCGATGCCAACAGGGTGCACAATCATTTGCGCCCGTCGCGAGCTGCGGCCAAGCGAGCGGCTCTTCTCAAAGGTCAGCACAAACAAAATCTCCCACTCTAGCGAGAGCACCACCTTCTGCGAGCCCCACTTGCCATGGCCAATCACCATCTTCTGCTGGTGCTGCGGCTCGAGTGGTACGCTGCCGCGTGCCACGCCGTCGTAGGCAACACGCATCAGCCGCCTGTACTTGCCCTCCAGGACCCGCTCGTATTCGGACTTTCCCCTGTCAGCACTGGCGGCCGTGCTCGATGTCCCGCAAGCTTGGCGCGGGAGACTGGCGATCGGCGCGATGCTGGGCTCTGGCCCACGGTGGCCCTGCTGCGACGTTCGCATCGGATCGGAGTGAAGCCGGGGCGGCGGCTCTGGCGCATCCGTGCTACCCTTCAAATTCCTTGGAGGCAACTGCACGGAGGGCAGCGTCGGTGAACGTGAGCCCGTGCCCGATCCCGCCTCTCCTTCCTTGCTATGCGCTTGAATGCTGTTGCCGTCTTTTACCGTGCTCCAGTGGCTACCCTCCAGCGTGTGCTGCGTGTGCGGCGGCGACACACCTGTGGGACGTGCCATACTCGGGGATGCGGATGCACTTGTCATAGGCGAGAGCGCGTCGGGGTCGGAGTCGGCGTCGCCAATGCGTCGATCCCGCTGATACGAATCGGACAAGCGCGGCTCCCCTGTCCCCGTGTGGGGCCCGATCGGGTAGTACTGCGGATTGCGTGAATGCGACGTGGAAGGCGACCGCGCCGCAGCCGACGGGGTCATCCCGCGCAGCACAACAATCGGCCCTGCCTCGCTCGTCGGCTCTTCTGACACCTCGTCGAAAGAGATACTGCTGGTGTGGGTGATGGGTTTTGGCGGCGTGGGTAGACGGCGTGGGTGCTGTGGTGGGAGGCCCTGTATCTGCGCAGCCGCGGCAGGGTTCACTTTCAAGTTTTGGCTACTGGCCTGCTCCATGGACGTCGGACCCGCCGGCCTAGGGGCGCCGGCGCCCTCACTACTATCGGCTGCTTGTTCCTCTCCTCTTTTCCTGGCCTTTGCATCACCGTAGTTCGCCGCAGTGTTGCTGCGTCTGTTGTCCTCTTCGTCTCTTACCGGCATCACGCGGTCGTTGGAGACCGTAGGCGACGAGATCTCCGTACGCAACTTTGCCTCCGGGGCAAACGCGAGGGCCCCAGCGGGTGCGGCTGTCGCACAGGGAGACAAGGAACTGTTCATGACTTCCCTCCACGAGGAAACGCCCAACTCATGCTCTAGCGCGGCGGCACTGCCGTGGTAGTAGTGCAAGAGAGACCCCATGCTGCCGTAGCTCTTGATTAACCTGTTCCACACAGCTGGTCGTGCATCTAAAAACGTCTCCATTTGTGCGACAGTGTCCGCGGTGAACTTGTGCTTTCGCAGCAGCCGTGTAAGTCGTGGGAAGTAGAAGCGATCAACCTGATCCACCGTAAGCGGCTCAACGCCGGCACGAACGCCGCTACCCGAGCCGCGACGTACACTGTGGTTGCTGTTCTGCAACCGATTTGCTAAGGTGCCACGGCGCTCATTGGTCTGCACCTGCACCTGTAGCATCGCAGTGGCAGTTCCACCGTCGCCGTGTAGGGTGACGGACAACACAGCGTGCTTCCTGTCCTCGTCGGGGGGCTGCAGAAGAGCCAGAAAGTCATCGCAGAGGCAGTCGCGTGCTTCTTGTGAGAGGGTGGCGGACGCCGATGAGGTGGGCGAGTGGGCCTCTGTGGCAGCAGCAGCAGCATCGCCCACAGCGAAGTGCAACAGACGCCAGGCTCGACAAACTGCCGTGCCTTCCTGATGCGTGTAGGACAGCGTGAACGTCTTGACACGGCCCTCCAGCTCGCTCGGACTCCGCCGAACGCGGACGGGCGATGACACCGCAATGTCCTCTTCATCCCCGTCATCTCCATTGTCCTTGCTAGCGGCCACTGCTTTCTCTGCGGGCGCTGTCATGGGAAGAGAGGATGCGGACGCCTCCCTGGCAGACTGTGTAGGCGGCCTTGATCCCGGCAAAGAAGGGCTGCCACCCCGCGTGCCCTCCCCTCCGCCACTTTCTGGAGCGTTGCCGTTGCGTCCGCCCACCACCATATTCGGCTCGGCCCGGCTCGACTCGTGGCGCGCGGAGCCCATCTGCGGCCGCGACGCCACGGCAGGGGATGCATCGGCGGCTCCGTAGTCCGCTTCGGCCCTCGGCATCATGACATCGCTTTCCCCAGCAGGCGCGTTGACAGATGTGTCCTTACGCGACATCAGCCTCTCAGTGGGGGACGAAGGGCCCAGCAGCTGATCTGTCAGCATCGAGCTGCCCTCCCCTTCAACTTCGTTTGCAGGCAGTGGATGGGGAGCTGATTTCAACCCTAACGGGTTGGTTTGCTGCTGCTCGTCACTCCGGCCCTCGTCGACCTCGCCTGAGGGTGACTGCAGTGACGGTGATGGCGAAAGCGGTGCCACAGACTTCTGCTGCGGACCGAGCCCGCGCGTCTGCTGCTCTGGAGTCTCCGCGCCCGTCGTCCTCCGATCCTCCTCATTATTGTCGCTGCCTGTACATGCATCACGGCTTCGAAAGTCCTCGATGCGAGGCGAAACAGAAGCACGGTTTCCTGCTGGAGGAACATTGGTGGGGACCGATGCGGTGGGGCTCTGCCCCTGTGAAGGCCCAGGCGCCAGATTAGACGAAATGAGGATTGAGTCCCCTGCATTGTCAGAAAGAGTTTCGACGATACCAGAAGTTGCAGCGAGAGCGAACGGTGGCGAGGAGCGCATTGCCGCATTGCCACCGGCGTCAGCCGCAGTCTTTGCAGTTGCCGCCGATCTGCGAGGAACGATCACGTTGCCTTCTACCCCCTGTTGCTCCGTTGCGTTGCTCGAGCCAGCGTAGAGGTCCACGCGTGGAACTCCCTGCTGCGTCGGGGGCTGCAAGTGGCTTGACGGAGTCGCAGCACGTCCCTTTACCACTTCTTCACCCTCGCTCTCATCCTTTGACCTGCGCGGCGTGCCTTCCGAAGCAGACACAGCTGTATGCATGCCTTCCTCTGACGCTTCCAGCTCTCCATCTGCTGCCGCCTCAGCGTTGTGGCTCGCGGCGGCTGGAGTCGAAGCGGGCGTAGCGATCTGGCCTTGAGAAGCGCTTGTGTGACTACTGCTCACTTCTTTGGTATTGACGGCAGAGAGGCCCATCTCCTTCCAAAGCAGTGGATGCAGCTGCGGGAGTGAAACAACGGACGGCGCGTCGTCACCCCCCGCTCTCCTCCCGCAGCACTCTCCGGCATCCACATGGTGCGCATGGACAGCGGCAACCGCAGAGCCCGCGTAGAGAGTATCCAGTTTTGCACGCACAGCCGGTGACGCCAGCGCCGCACGCTCCAGCATCTGCACGGGGTCCCACGCGGCCGCAGCTGCTGCGGCCTGCTTCTCTCCCTCCTCTGTACCGCTCTCCGCTACTACGTGCGCCTCCAGCCACTGCAGTAAATGGGCAAAGCATGTGCGCTGTGCAGCCCACGAAATGTTCAGCACCTCCTCCAGTCGCTGCGCCATGCGTGCTTTTCGCTCGTTTGTCGTCACCTCAAAGCGCATCCAGTGTGGCGCCGCAGGGCTGTCGGTGCCCCGGTTTTCTGAAGTGGCGAGATCAGGCGGGAGATATTTCACAGACTCGACCACGACTGCGGCTGCCTTCGGAGACACCCTCGTGCTGACTCCGTTGCTACTGTCGTCGTCGCTGTCCGGGTAAGCCGCGGCCCGCGCGCACGCCCGCTGCAGCGCATTCAGGATATCCTCGGCAAGTGCCGCACGAGCGCCTTTGCCGAGGGGATCCGGCGGGGGCCGTAGAAGCACGCTGAGTGCTCGGCAGAGAAGATGGCCAACTGGGTGGTCGTACGAAAGAACAAAGGAGCGGCAGGCGCGTGCCTTAGCCCGACGTTTACTGGAGCATGCAGTGGAGCTGTTCAAGCAGTCCTTCGCGCTCTCGTCCTCCCCGTCTCCCCTCTCGACTCGATCTAAAGCACCTGCACGGTCAACCCTGTCTGTCGTCGCTACAGCACCACTACTACGAAGGCTCATATAGCCGCTTTCCATGTTCTCTGCAACGACAGCATCGTCGCCATCTGCCTCGGCAGCTCGCCTCTGCCCTTCTCTCGGCACCGTCTTCTCCATGAAAAGAGATCCAAGTGAGCTACCAACGTTGAAAAGACGGTTGCCGTGTTGCGCCTGATGTGGCCTCTGCGAGTCCAGCTGATGAGCAGACGGGGATTGCGGTGGTGTCGGCTGCTGCCGACGTGTCGCTTGGATCGTCCCCGTCCAGTGCGCCGCCGCCGCTGCCACCGCATCCGAGGAGTGCGACAGCACCGACGACGGCGGAGGGAAAGATAGCGAGGGTGCTAACGGGTCGCTAAGGCTGCTTACTGAGGGGTATAGCGCAGCTGAATGGACTAAGCCATTCGGGTCATCCGAAGCCGCATCTGCTGCTATGGTGGGCCTGGGCGGCAACCGCAAATCTGATGCGGTGAGCAGCTCCGCGCCCGGTCGTCCCTGCAGTTGGCTGCGAGGACGCTCATTCGACGGCGTACGCGGGACATCCAGCGACGAAAGAAGACTGCGTTGGGCGTCGGGTGGAGCAAAGGGCTGTGAAGGGAGCGGAGGGGACGTGTGATCTGCGCCAGCCATCACACCTCCCGTACCAGCGTTCCCCGCAGTGACAGCAGGCGGGGGAAAGACCGCCGTGGAGGGGGGAGGGCGTCGCTGTGGTTGGCCTGCGAGGTGAAGCGTGGCTGCGTTCGTGTGAAACGCGGGTCGCAAACCACCACTTTCACCAGCGGCGGTAAGCATCGAAGGATCGGGCTCCGTCTTAGACACGAAAAAACGGCTGCGGGGGCAGGTGCAGAAGATGTCACCGCGCTCGTCACAGCCGGCGTAGTACACGCTGGGAGCGCCGCTGCCGCCAATGTGAGAAGAAGACGAACGTCGACGGGTAGCAGCGCTATCGCGGCCACCGCCGTTCCCAAGCGTGTTCATCGGAGGTGCGCTGAAGTACACCGTTAAAGGAGGGGTGGTGCCAGCCTCGGCAGAGCTGCGTGCTGCCGACCGCAATGCTGCTCGCCGCAGGACGGCCGTCTCAGCTGCAGTGCACACCTCGCTTAAATACGTATTTGCTCCGTCAGTAACGTACCCGCCGATACCATCAAGGTACTCGTCGTCGTTCCCATCCCTTTCCATCCCCGCATTGCGCTGCAGAGCCAAAGCCGCCAGCTGAGCGATAGTTATTGGCTGCCGCACCGCCGCTCCGCTGCTGCGGTCCCGCCTCTTATGTGGGCCGTTCTCCCCATCTTCTTCCCCCGCGCCCTCCAACAGAAAGGATGAGATGACGCGCATGCACCCACGAGCTGTTAGCAGGTTATCGGATAGGTTCAACACCCTTAAGTTGGCCAGCATGCCAGTGCGGGCACGACCGCGCCGCACGCTGACGCAGAGCCCGCGCACGCCGGCATCCGTCAGCCCGGTGTTGCTGAGATCCAGCTCGCGCACATGGGCAAAGGCGGCCGGCACAACGCGCTGACGCATCACTGCGTTGTAAGCCGCGTGAGCCGTCAGCTCACCAAAAACGTCACCCAGAAGCGTCTGCCCTGCGACTGTGGCGCTGTCCAGCACAAACTCTACCTCGCCTTGATCTTCGAGGTACATCTGCAGCCCCCGCTGCACCTCCGGGCCACGCAAGCCCTGCTGAATGACGTCACTGCGGTTGGCCTCAGCAACAAGCCGCTGCTGCTCCGCAGGCGGCACCAAAGACCACTCAAAGGTGTCCGAGAGGTCCATCAAATCGAGCTGCGGGCAGCTGAAGAAGATATTCAGCAGCAGTTCGCGGCACCCGACCGGCGAGCAGGTCTGACTCAACGGCACGCTGTGAAAGACGAGGGTGGCCAGGGCACACGAGGCAGCAAAACCGCGCACATCGCTAAAGGCTGCGTGCTGACGTCGCATGAGCGCTCCAGACGAAATGAGTGGTGTCTTCGCCAGCCGAAGCCGTCGTGGTGCGGGAACGAGCCCATGCACGCGTGATTGGCCACGCTCCTCTGCAGGTGTTGCCGTAGCCACCTCTGTGCCGGCCATCTCAAGCGCTTCTTCGTAGGCAGCGGGAGGCAGGGGCAGCAGCGCTGTGACGCCGGCCACGTTGTGCGATAAAACCACGGCACGCAGGCGGTGGGCGCGACTGGCAGCGGCGAGGATGTCAGAAAGCCCACGTGCTGATGCGCGGCAGTCGCGCAGGTCCATGAGCACAGGGCCAATGGGGAGTTCTTCGACTGCGTTTGCCACCTTCCTCCGTTTGGGGTCCTCCTCGTCGTCCCTCTCCCTTCCCTCCGTTTGCCGGTGCGACGTGGCCGCCACGCGAAGCTGCTCTTGCGCCGATCGGAGTTGATGTCGCAGTGTCCCAGGAAAGAGCTCCGGGTCTTCGCTAAGCGTCTCCACATTCAGCTTTGACAGGTAGATCGCAAGAGTCTGCATACCGTAATCCCTTAGCGGGTTCCCCAGCAGCCGCACTTCCTCCAGGGAGTCCGCCATCCACAATAGCATCTTGCCCAGGTGATTGCAGCTGCGCTGCGTAATGGCGTTTCCGCTCAGATCAAGCACGCGCAGGAACTGGAGAGGTGTTGGACGCGCAATGGCCGTCGCCGTTGACGAAGCAGCGGCTGTGCTGCTATGGCGGTAAGCAGAGTTAGGCCGTGACGCGGGCGACGTCTTCGGCGACGCGCGCTTCGCCGGCGATGCACGAGGGTTGCTTGTGTGCCAGCAAATCCCGCAGCTGCCACGCACCAGCTCCGTCACCTCATCGTCTGTCAGTCCCATCTGCACAAGGCGCAGCATCTCGAGTAGCTGCAGCTGCGGCAATATCTCCAGTGCAAACCACGCCCACTGTGTTCGCTGCATGCGATAACAAGTGAGATCGAGCGCCGTGATCTGCGTGGATTGGGTGTGGTGGCGGAGGTGCAACTGCAGCCCCACCCACCCCACCGTGCCTTCCGACACAAACTGATTGTACTCTTCTGTGAGGGAGTGTAGGGTGAGATGGCTAAGAGCTAATTGTTCTGCTGTAAGTTCTCCAGCAACGGTAGTAGCGTCGAAAGGCTCGCCGTGAGAAGCTTCGTCAGCCTTGCTGGTGCCCGACTCGTACGGAGCGTTGTTTGTCCCCTCTGGTGTCGTGGCGCCAGCACTTCGAGCAGGCTGTGGCTGCTGTGTGGCCCAAACCTCTGTAACAGATACGCGTGGCGTGAAGCCCGCCAAGTCTTCCCTACGCCCGTTCTGCGTTGGCGGCTGCTGTCGGCTCTGGTCGTGCACAGCAGTTATGTGCCTCAGCGAAAGCGGGGCCGTGGAAAGAGGTGGCGATGCTGTCTCAGAGCGCGCCACCGGTACCGTTCTAGAAGCGGTAAAGCTCGGCGGTCCCCCCGACGCTGCGGCCGGACGCGTCCGCGCAAGCGATAGCGATGGCGCAGGACGCGAAGTCCCCAGTCCCTCACTGCTTCGACCTGCATGAAGAGTTGCATCAAAAGGTTTTAGTATGGAAGACGGGGTCCACGCGGGCACCGTGGCCGCAGAGGCTGCTGCAATCGGAGCGATGGGAGAGAGAGCCGGTGCGGTACGTTCCCGTCGATGCAGCCAGCCGCCCAAGGCAGAGGTGCCTTCGGCCGACTCTCCAGCCGTGTCATTGCTGGTTTTTGCCGTCCCCCAGCTTGAAACGCTGTTTCTAGTGGCATCCAGCGCCATGTGGAGAGCAGTGGTGGCACCGGTCTGCTCCCGCTGCTGCTCTAGACTCCGTCGCCCCACGCTGTTGGATGTAGAAGGAGAAGAAAGTGATGCCACAGAGGCACGAGGTGGATCAGAAGACGAGCTGCGGTAGCGAATCTTCGGAGTCCGACCTCCGATCTCTGCGGTCGGGCCACGCAGCTCTCCGTCTTCTGTCGCTGGACGAAGACTGTGCGGCCTCCACGCCGGGGGGCGCGTCGGTGTCTCTGCTCTTGATGGGTGCCACGCGAGAGGCGCACCGGAAACAGAAGTATTGAAGGTGCTAGCACTGCCGGTGTCCGCGTAACGTACAGATGGCCTCCACGCGGACAGCCAGGTAGAAGACACAAGTCCCGGTGATGGTGCTGCCGCTGCCATGGCTGATCTGTCTAAAGATTGATCCGTCGAGCTGGGCGGCGCAGGTGCTGGCTGAGGAGCAACAAGGCTTGGTCGAGGCTCTTCTTCGCCGTCATCCCGCTTCCTTTCCCCTACAGACTTCGAACGTGTTGCCTCGCCAGTTGTTGAAGGGTCTTCGTCACCGCCGCTGCCTTTCATCAGCAACTGCGAATTTGTCTCATGTGAATGGTCCACGCCGCTTAAGTCACTCGTGGGGCGGGGTGGCGGGGTTGTGGCGACGGTAAAGCTATTGAGCAGCGACCTCGCCGGCCCTTCTAAGCTGTGGTGCATCGTCCTGATGTGATCCAAAGTTCTTCCACTCTGAGCGTAGCGTCAAACACCATGCGGAAGGGCAAAACGAATGGCACAGCGCCGTATTATATCAAACGATGACCGGGTGAAGAAGAGGACAGAACAAAGAAAAAAGAAGAGGCTGCCCTTCCGTGTTGGTACGGTGTTTGGCTCTCCAGCCCTTCTCTTGGCGATGAGCGTCAGAAGCGGGATGCGCACCCTACACACCGCACAAACACCCCCAGAGAAAGAAAGGAAGAATGCAGATATGGTTGAATTATTCTCTAGCGTGATGGACGCGCAATACAAGTACAGTCCCAAGAAATAGCCGGATGTGCACCCGGCACCAAAGAAAAAGAGCAAGTAAGGCCTGGCGGAGCGAAAGAGAGACCCGGTCAGCACCCATACGATCCGATCGGCACAGCACAACAAAACCAAAAACAATTCAAATAGCAAGAATGATGATCTCTCCGCCGGCACGCAGGCCGCTCCCTTTCAAGGTACAGGCAACTATATGTAGTTACTTATGGTTGAGTGCAAAGAGGCAAACCGACGCGTCGGATCATTAAGGCAACGCAGCGAAACCTGCGCCCTCTGCTACTCAGAGACCTAAGTGATGTATACTGACGGTGCATTATGCCAGCAAGCGCAGAGTGCAAGTTGTAGAGGGGTGAAGAGAAAGAGGAGGTTGAAGGCACTTCCCACATGTGTTGCTATTTTGAACCGTCAGTCTTTACGCGTGCATCGATCAAACATATGCACCACCCCACCCCACCCCAGCGTCAAGCACAGACGTGAAAAGGATGTCTACAAGCACGCAGATGTTTTGGATCGTCTGCAGAAGCGACTGCATCAGTCTTCACTCCACTCTGGTCCGCAAAGCAGCATGTCCGAGCAGCCTGCTCAGTCGAATGTACCCCGTTGTCTGCAGCACTGTGATCGGCTTCTCTGGCGAGCGCATGCTTGTCCCCCTTTCAAAAGGCGAGCGCTGCGCAGAGATCACCAGAGCGTAACAGCGTCACAAACAAAAAAAAAAGGGGGCGGAAAGGACGGCTGCGAGGGTGGGATGTGTGCGGCACAGCAGTGCATACACGCTTCAAACTTGGCTCCCATATTTTGAAAGCGCAGGAGTGTAGGTGGGTGTGCGTGTGCAATAGTTCTCGTTATCAGAGGAAAACTTGGTATGGAACGTACAACCATTAAACTGAAAACGACAAGCTTGGATAAAGGCAACGCAGGGCGAGAGCGACTCTCTCGACCTTTTCTCTTCTCTTGGCTGCCGTCACAGCCTCCAAGAATATCAACAAGTTACGCAGCTAGCTGGACTTGCATCACTGCTTCCTTCTTTTGAGTACAGCAAGTGCTAGAGTTGCCAGAACACAAGCGCTGCTCAACACCAGCGGTGCCGCCACCTGCCACGGAACGCTGCCCTCTGCCGCTTGCGCTGGTTTGCCGGGCGGCATCGTGCCGTCCTTTCCTTGCCCAGCGGTGGCCGACCTTGATGTCGCCCCCGACGCCATTGCAGCAGACCCCTTTGTTGAGTTCGCCGCAGCCGAGACTGCAGCGTTGTTATCAGCTGCCTTGCTAGAGTTATCATTATGATTACTCAAATTAGCTCCGCCCTGTACAATGACGCGAGAGTAATCCGGCAGCTCGTCCCAGGCTACGCCCTCGTCTAGCATGACTGGCTGCGGCATCGCCTCCAAGGCGAGGCGAGATGTTTTCAGCAAAAACCTCGATGGGGCAGAGCGGATGTCGACCACCTCCACCTGGTAGTTCTCCAACGACTGAAAGATGCTGGCAAAGGCGTCGTAGAGCGGGTACAGGTCCACACGCTTGCGCATGGCATCCAGAATGGACATCGTCCCTAGTAGCTCCAGACCCTCCCCACACCTCAGCAGCAGGTCCGTGATGTCCTTCACAACGTCTTCCTCATAAATCGCCTCGGAACGCAAGTTGGGCGCTTCCTCCGGGCACAGCGCCAGCACCTCCTTGCGGTATTCCTTGCATGCAACATAGCAGTAAGGCACGGCGTATCGCTTCCATATAGGGCCGTAGCCGATGTGGATTGCATATGCTGACGGAATCGCCTGCAGCACCAACGAGAAGTCGTAGTGGAATTCCATCAACTCTCCAGGCGCGACATCGTGGAAGTGGCGAGGCCGGTAGTTCGTGACGAGCGGTGCTACGATAAACTGCGCAACCGCCGTCTCGGGGTGGCCACTCTTACCGAAGCGCTGATCCACTTTGATGTGTGGCAGCGACGTCTTACACTTCTCTCGCAGCGGCGCCATGAAAGGCGACACACTGTGCAGCAGCGCGTTGGCGAAAGCCTCGAAGGCGCTGCGCTGCGACTGCTCCTGGCGCTGCTGGGCCTTAGTGAGCCTTTTCCAGTGGTGCTTGCTCCCCGTTTTGGTTGTCGGCGCGGTAGGGGCCATGCTAGCACTGTCGTCCGAGTCTACCAGGAGCGCCTCTGCAGCAGCAGCAGCAGCACTGCTGGTGCTGGCGACACCGAGTGTAGTGGGCTTCCGTGCGGCGGCGGCGGCACTCTTGACAGCGCTGGCATATGTTCCGGGGAGAGGCACCGCACTGGGCTTTGCTTCCCCGGCAACTCCGCCAGCAGTCGCAGCAGAAGCTACTGGAGTAGCCGCAGCATCAGCAGTCGGGCCACTATTCAGGTTATGAGCTGCCCCCGTCGCCTCATCGCCACCTTGCCCATTCAGCTGCATCTCAATTAGCTCTCCGGTCAGCTCCATCAGCTTCGTGAACTCTGCATCCCAGTTGATGTTGGCTAGCTCCTCTGCGATGGTTGGGTCGTCGCCCGTCATGTAACTCGGGATGTACGAGGGTGGGATCCTAGAAGCAGTGGCAGTGACGGCAGCCGCTGTGGTGGCCGGTGGTGATCCTGCCGAGGCTCCGCGAGATGCCTCACCGCTCTCCATCTCGCCAGGCAGCGCCGTGGCGGGAGGCAGGGCGAGGTCTGTCATGCCGTGCTCGTTGTTCCCCGTCGGCTTCCATTCGGTCGCGTTGGGGTTGAGAGCCGTCATTTTCGCTTCTCTGTCCTTTGTGGCACGGCAGGGGGGGGAGTGAAGCAGCTGCGCACGATCCACACACGAACAGACGCAAGCGGGGGAACGCACGTGGCTCGAAGCGGTGCAGGGCAGACAGGTCAAGCACGCACAACAGCTAATAAAATATTTAAAAAAAAAAAAAGCGGTAAGGTATAAAGCGAAAAAGGAAGACGGAACGCTTCGGGCACGGGCTTCTTGAGTAGTGTCCGTTGTTTCGGCTTTTGCTTCCCGTGCAGATCGTAAGACGGTTGAGAGTGAACGAGTGAAGGCACTGAGCGCCGAATACATTGGGAGAGAGGCATGTGGTGTGGTCTCCAGCATGTTGCTCGAAAGGCAGCACCATGGAAGGCTGCTCAAAGAAAAGAAGGCGCTGCTCTGTGTGCCGAACTCGATGTGCGAACGCGCAGGAGCTCCAACGGAAAGGCACCACTACCGGCCCTCATAACGAGACCTGTGGAATGCAAATCCTGCTTTCATTCCCAGGTACCCATGCCGATCTTCGCCTTCCTGGGATCTGATATAGGCAAAAACGGATTTGTACGACGTATGTTGGAGTGCTTCAGTACTACGATGAAAAAAGAAGAAAAACGACGCGCAGACACCACCACCAACAGCAGAATGACGGGAACGGCAACGGCGAGCCGATGACTCTTCTCACACAGCACAAAGGCAGCTCGGTGATACAAGAGGGGGGTAAGGAGAAAAAAAATCAAGCAAGCCCATGCAGTGTTTTCCCCGTAGAAGCAACAACACCGCCTCACACTGCCTACGCAGAAATAGTGGTGTCCGCCCAGCTAGGCGAGAAGAAAGTGTTAAAGACCTTGGAAGGCATGTAGGTACTGTACTCCATCACATGCGGCTCGTCGCGCTCCCAGCACGCCTTGAAGTGCAGCAGCAACGCGTGATGCAAGGCAAGCATGCCGGCTTCAGCATTCGTGAGAGAATTGCACGCTTCCCAGAAGGCGGCAGTGTCCTCGGAACCGGTGCTGGCCAGCGGCACACTTTTCTGTGCTGCCAACGCGCGTCGCGTGACCGGCTTCGCCGCTGCCCCGCTTGCGGCACCCTGTCGCAGTGTATCGTAGATGAGCTCCAGATGCGGCAGATAGAGCGGGTGGTCCTGCTCCAGCATCAACTGCGTAGAAAGCTGAATGCTGACGACGGCGAGCAGGTACCAGCTGTGCTTGTTCTCGCGCTGAATGCGTTCGTTGTAGGCCATCATTTCACGAAATGCGGCGTTGTGCGTCTGCGCAAAGTGTACCAGCTGGCGTAGGGCAAGGACGCCGCCGCCGCGAAGATCGGTGGCCGGGTCCTCGCCTTGAAAGCCCAGAGCGCCCCACTGAGGACCGAGGCGACTGTAGGTCGTCGCCGACTTCCCAGTTGCCATCCACAGCTGCTGCAGGAGATTGAGGTGGCTGCGGTTGTCATCGTCAAATGCGCTCGCCCGCTCCACGCGCATGCGGCGAAGCGAAAGATCAGAGCCCATCAGCTGGCTAAAGAGCTCAAACTCAACCCGCAGCGATGCAGGCGGCTTCGCTGGCGGCTGCTGTTGCTGGGCAGAAGAAAACTGGCGACGCAAAGCCGGCAAGTAGCTCTCCCGGATATAGTGCAGGATAGGGTAGGGCACGCGTACAAGGTAGGCGTTGGTTGGCGGCAACTTCTGTGAAGGCTTTGGCTGCTCTGTCAAGCCCAGCCGCGCCGCCGCTGGCACCGGGGAAGCGGGCGGGCCTCGCAGAAAAGCGACGAGTTCTCCGCAGGTTGTGCAGCGGCCGCTGCGGATCGCCTCGAGCGCCTCCGCGATGGCCTGACGGGGAGAAGCCACGCCGGCATCGGAGCGAAACGCACGCCGGCCACCCCCATTGCTAGACGACATCATCAAATACGCCAGTCCTGCACCGAAGGCTGCGGTGACGGTGACGGCAGCTGCGATGATTTGAGGGGTCCGGATGCTGCCGCCCGAGGAGGAAGATGAAGAGCTCATTGCTACGTTAAAGACAAGAAGGCAACAGAGAAGGGAAGGAGTTGGGAGAGAAGAAGAAGCAAAAGAAAAATGCGCCGTTATGGCCGTTGTCGGTGCTTTTTATCTTTGCACTTCTCTACTTCGACGTATGTATTGCCAAAAAAAAAAAAAGCGTGCACGTATACGCCCTTTAGCGTCGCTCTATAAAAGTTGGGGTGTGCGCGAGGTGAGTGGAGGGCGTGTGAAGAACAGAGAGGCGTTGCAGATCCCTTATGCTTCTATGATCATTCTACAACGCGATGCAATTTGCAACTGGAGAGGTTGAGGGAGAAGTGTGAGCGAATGGCTGGTCAGCGAAGAGGACTTCGACAGAGGTTAGGGACGTGAACATAGCAACGTAGACTTCCCTAAAACGACCGTCGACAGCGGCTTAATTTGAATTCGTCCAGTATACATTATATGGTTAGCCACTTACACTTGAGGCTGCAGCAATATCAGAAGCGCGCCGTCCTCGGTGCACGGTATTTCTGCACCACACCACGTCTCAGCGCAACCATCGCGTATACCTTCAAGCTGCCACTACCCGATGCACGTGTGTGCGTGCATGTTGTCTGTAAGCTGATATTCTGGTGAAGCGCCCGGCGAGCGTGGCTCCTTTCGCTTTGCTTTATTTTTTGTTTCTAGTTTTTGTGTGTGTATGTGTATGTGCGTTGGTGCACGTGAAACACTACCGCGAATCTGCAAGGCGTTCCACGCCACATTGCACGGCTCAAATCGAACGCAGATCCACGACCTACGCACTGCCATAAAGCCCAACTTGTTTTTCCTTAAGAAAACAACACTACGCAGCATTAAGGCGCCAGAACGGAAATGGATGGCAGCCTACCTTAAAACTCAGTGCGCGACGACTCACACCCCTGGCAAGATAGAGGACACAGAAAAAGCAAACGTGCACGCACCAGATAATCCAAGCAATTGAAAAGGCACGACTCAGGCGCAGCTCTCCCGCACAACAGAATTGGCATCGATGCAGCAGGCTGTTGTATGGCGTATTAATCTTTTTATATATCTTCCGTTCGTGCTAACGCCTGCCAAGATCCATGTCATCACCCATAGATAGATTAGCTTCGCACCCTCACTTGCACGACGCTCAACACAATCCCACCACACAAATCCTTTCTGATGGTCAATGCCGTCTACTGCCGTGGTAGAGTTGCACAGCACTCAAGCAGCCGGCAGGGGAAAGAAGAAAAAGAAGAAATGGTGGGGGGGGGGGGGC
>LJSK01000045.1:58318-111467 GCA_001299535.1 Leptomonas seymouri
GGGGGGGGGGGGGGTATTGAATTGCCAAGCATCAGGTACAGCTCAATTACTGCAACAGAAGAGCCGTCTCGCTTTACACTATTCACAGCTGCACAGCGCCATGCAACTCTCGGAAGTGGCAAAAAGCAGACATCATCCGCGCCAAGACAAGTACGCCTTGCAGAAAAAAAAAAAGAAGTGATACGCTGTTCATCACATGCTGCACGTAGTGTGCGCAGACCCGTTAGGCAACGTCGTCCCCCGTTGCATCCACGCGCATTCTAAATAGATTCTTCTTTGTGTAAGGGAAATCGCTTGTCTTCTGCTAGTACACTTCATTTGTCCAAAGGAGCAGCTCCCCGCGGCTTCACTTCATCCTGTGCTAGCGAATTCTTCCGCCCGTGCATGAACGAAGTGGCAGCGCACAGCAGACAGCGGCAGAGGTCAAATGAGCTCAAGGGAGAAGCACAAAAACAAAAACCTTAGATGCGCAGCATAAAACCAAAATCGCAGCCTAGAGAAAAACACAAACAAAAGCACACAAAACAAAACCAGTTCGCTGATTTCAGACGCACCTCTGCCGGTGGGCACATTCGATAACAACACAGAAGTCAACTTGGGATGGCAAAGTGGGGAGAGAAGGGCAGCTGAGGCCCAAAAAGAAACAATAGAAAAGCCGTCAGCGCTGGCCACCGCTGCTATTCTCCATGTAGAGACGAAAGAGCCCGCCAATTGAAAAAAAAAAAGCCTTGCAGGCACGCGAAAGGCAACCGCTTCACTTGGCAGCTCCACCACATCGACACGCACACGGCGGTGCTTACATCGCACAATACATGAGCGCAAGTCTGTTCAGCGCGGCGTCGTACTGCGCCCACTGATAGTAGTCCAATAAGCCTGCAATGACACGAGCAGCAGGATCACACAAGGCGCCGTTGGTGCCGCCAGCCACAAGCGCACAGCTCATAGGCCGCGCCGTCTCCTCCTCCACCACTTTCTTATCGTCGGCGTCGTTGACCGCTCCAGGCGGAGGCAGAGGAGAGTCAGCACCGAAACGCGCAGTCGCGGAAAGGGGAGTTGCGGCGGTGGTTGGGTTGGCCTGCAGCGCTGCCGCACCAGCGCCGCCGCTCTCCTCCACCGCGGCATCGAGGTTGGCCGTTTCACGCACAGCACGGTAACGTCGCGCTGCGTCTGTCATGATCTCCACGCCTTCCATAAAGTACGACACCCACGGTGTGCTTCCATTTCGAAGTGCGGGAGAAGGTCTGCTCCCATCTGCAGTCCCGGCCTCAGCATCTTGACCAGAAGCAGTGGCGTTGCTGAGCCCGTTGCCTCTTTCCGTTTCGGAGCCTCGCTGCCGCTGTGGTTGCCGTTGCGACACCGCGGAGATCTCCTCCTCCATCAATTGAGTGAGAGGATTCATCAACTGCGTCACACCCGAGACGCTGTCTCCACCGGCACGCGGGTCAATCTTGTGATTTGGCTCGTTCAACTGTTCGTTGCTGCTTACTGCTACTGTTGTGGGGACGTCTTCCGGACCAGAGGCCGGCTCTGCTTCTCGGTTCTCAAATGCACTGGGGGGAGCTGTGGACGACCCGTGCCATTCCTTATAGGCATCCCAGCACATCAACTGCAGCGCCGTCACCATCAGAAATAGCGGTGCGTGGTAGACAGTCTCACCGGCATTGTTGCCTCCGCCGCTAGCGCCATTGCTGGCATTACGGTGCATGTTGATGGGCGCATTGGTATCGTAGATCGCCTTGAACCACACCTCCGACCGGCACCGATTAGGTATCAGGCCGACGAGCGGGACGCGCACACATGTCGGCGCCGCGCCGACCCCTCCTCCACCCTCCACAATACCCCGGCCCATCAAGTCGCGCTGCCGCACCCGACTGTCGCCGTTGTTGCTCAGCGAGTGGCTCTCGGTGGTGTTGGAGGCGCAGCCAACAGGCCCCTCCTCCCACGAAAGACGGCCGCGACTGGCTGACACCGATGAAGTGGCATCATCCTCCTCGCGCACAGCCGACAGCGTCGCGGTGATGTGTGTGATGGGCAGCGGCGAGACCCAGCGGGCGACATGGTACTGCCGTTGCAGACTCCACAGGTCAAACGATAGCGCTGCACGATCGCCGCGGAAAACCGGGCTGCTCCACGAGCTGTTCATCGCGGCGCCATCGCTTTTATTCGCAAACGGTACGAAGAGGTGGCGCGGGGCACGGAGGAGGTAAAAGGCGAGGAAGGTCCCGCAGCTGTGCTTGGCTGAGTGGCCGCCGCAGAACACGGGCTGCCACATCAGCGCGACCCACGACTGGTGATCGACGTCGGCCGACGTGGCCGTGAGCAGCACCGCGTAGCTCTCATCGCAGCGTGCCAGCTCGGTAATCTGCTCCAGGATGATGTTACGGTTGTTGGGTCGATCGGCGGCGCTCCAAGTAAGCACGCCGTCCTCCTCCGCGTAAGAACCCGCTGTTGAGTCGTCGTTGCCACCGCTGCTCGCCGTGTTGTCCGTCCCTCCATCTGCCCCCCCGGTAGCCCCACTCTCTTCACGACGACGCTGTCGACGAACTTCACGAATGGCAGCGAGGCGCTTATACGCGGGAGAAGCAGGGTGGAAGCGGATGCGGAAGCCGCTCAGCAGCGGCGTATACACCAGCTCGTCTTCGGCAGGGCGCATGGGAGCGGGATAGATCGGATCTGCCAGGTGCACCACGCAGCCGAAAGGGTTGTCAAAGCTCTGCCAAATCGACTTGAGGGTGATGACCGGCTCGCAGTAGGACGGGCCTTCAAAATCCCAGTAGCGGCTGCGGTCAGCTTCGGCAGGGCGTGGTAGTGCGTTTGCAAGCGCCGGTGGCGCCGGGTCCTCGGCGGGCAGTGGCACAGCGTCGCCATGGCTTCCACAGCCCGATCTGTGGCTGCTGCCCTGCCTCGGTACAGCACCCGGCGAGAGCAAACCTGCCTCTTCGGTGCCCATCCCCGCCCCACCCGCCAAGCCCGATGGCTGCAGCAGCTGGCATTGCTCCTCATCGCAGGGAAACTCCAAGTCGCTGACGATGGGAACCTGCGGCGAGAGGGCGTCGACCAGACACGCGATGTTGCCAAATGATGGGGCGTTGAAGCACATGGAGGAGTGATACTCCACCAGACGCACCTCCTGCGCTGTGTAGTTCTCGTAGAGGTACGCCGGGTGTTGCGGCAGCACTGGAAAGCCGCTGTTGGGCTGAGCAGCAGTGATGTTGCTGTTGCTGGCGTGCACGCTGCCACCACCGCCATTGCCACCACTGTTGTTTCCATGTCGACTGCCACGTGGGCTAGGCGTGTTGTGACCGGCTGCCCCGGCACCGCTGCCCATACCGCTTGGGCCTTGCTGCGTCAGCAGCTGTGACTCAGCGTTGGGAGTTAGCGTGCCGACGGCAGGAGGCATGCAGTGCCCCGGCTTGCCAGCCACTGGAACACTCATGGGCAAGGCGGTAGATGCACCGGGGCCCACGGAGGGCGATGAGGTCGGGTGGTAGCCACCCACCCCACCACGCCAACTGCCGCTGCTGCCACCCCCAGCGCCCACGTGCTGTTGCTGTTGATGCTGCTGCGATCTAGGAAAGGAAGAGCTCACAGGTTCTCGCCTCTGTTCATCACTGCCACCGCCGGAGTGCGGGCCCACGTCGTCATAGTCGGTGCTGTACACGTCGGTGGCGTCGGCTCCAGATGCCTCCGAGTAGCCGCCCCCGCCGGACGGTGAGTATGTATGCAGGGACGATGGGTACGGCGACGCGTGGCATTGCTGCTGCTGCTGCATCGTTGAAGCTGCCCCGCTGCCACCACCTACACCTGCCATAGGCAAGTTCGGCGCGGAGTTGGTGGAAGTGACGTGGTGAAAGGCATTTGGCTTAATGGCAGCCCCAGCACCACGGCCACGCAACGACGGTGATGGCATAGCACCTGCGGCAGCCCCAGCACTTGCCGGTGATCGCAGAGGCAACGAGGTGCTACTAGCCGGTGATTGCAGGTAGGGATCAGAGGTGGTACTCGCTACTGCAGCAGACAGTGCAGCCGGCTGCAGAGAAGACGGAGAGGCGTGTCGGTAGGCGTGTCGGTGCTGCAGAAGCGCTGACGCCTGCGGCGACTCCGATCGCCGGGATTGGCTGTGGTGTACGAAGAGATGCATGTGGTGCGGACGAATGGCTGTGAAGGAGTGAGTGGAACTACTCGGCGTGGTGACGGCACCCTGCCGGGACGACATCGACGGTCGCCCACACGACGGCTCTCCCGCCGGTGAACGGAGGTCTGTGGGTAGCGTCGTCGCTTCACCAAGCTGCGCTTCGTGCTGCAGTTGTTGTCGTCGTGCGCTGCTGCCTCCTGCCACCGGTGCCCGATCGTCGCTCACTCCCTTACCTCCTTCCCGATAATTGATCTTCGATCCGTCCTCCTGCGAAGCACGGCCTGTGCGCCGGTCATCTGGGCCATCTTCGCTGCCCTCATCGGCATCGACATCAGCGTCGGTGTCGCCGTGCTGGGAGCCGCTGTGCTGCGGCGCACCTTCTGGAAAAAGCTCCATGCTGGAGCTCGCCGTGCGTTGCGTCAGCATCCGCTGCGCCGGTGTGTAGATGCTCTGAATGGCATGCGAAGAGCACGTAGAGAAGGACGCATTCGAGGAAGCCACGCCAGCAGCAGCGCCATGAGCACCACTGGCACCAGTGCTGTGGCAAGCACCAATGTCACTGCCTGCCACAGCGGCTGCTGCAGAAGCAGCGGATAGGGGGAGGGCCTGCATGTGCGCCGCCTGGCCGGCTATCGCACCATTCAAATACGCGTGAAACGGCACCCCTATGCACTGTGCGAGTGGGGAGTGGCGGAGAAACCGCTGCTTCGCGCCAGGTGAACTGCTGCTTGAGGCGCCGTGCACGTGAGAGGAGGAGCGTCCATGCGCACCACTGCTCGTCCTGATGAGGTCGCCGTTGATGCTGCCACTGGCTTCTAAAAAGGTGTTGCTGCTACTACTCGTGAGTGTGGAGGTGTCCGCAGGCAAACCGTTTGCGAGAGGCGTCTCATCTGATGTTCGAAAGGCTATACCTGATGTGGCCTCATCCTTGCCAGAACTCTTCCCTGCCACTTTAACTAGTGCACTGCTCTCTTTCCCCGTGGCATTGCGCTTCTCATATGGGGGTTGAAGCTGCGACGTCCGCTTCTCCGCCGGAGCAGCCCACAGGAGCCTCATAAGAGAATCATTTGTTGAGGGCAGCTTCTCGTGCTGCATCGAGTTGCGCTTCGATGACGCCCCTTCTACAGCAGGGGCCGCTCTCGCGCGCCACACGCCCTCCAGCATTTCGCTCGCCGCCGCACCTGTGGAGCCTTCAGCAGCAACTGACTCCTCTTTGCCGGCCAGTTTAGAAGGCACCATCGCAAATGGTTGCGCAGCAGTGAACGGGGGGTCGGCACTCGCGCCCGCCGTCTCTTCGGATGTCTCAGCAGCGGCAGCGGCGGTCTTCCTCTTGCGAATCACACCTTTACTCTTTCCACTGCAGAGCGATGCAGACTGAGGTGACTGAAGGTGGGTCACAGTCGAAGGCTCTTCGAACTTTGTGGCATCTCTCGAATAGCGCTCTCTCACGTCGTCTACGTACTGATGTGTGATGCTGGGCGGCCGCGCCACGTTCAGCGACCGATACGTGCTGCTTTGAGGTGAACTCTCCGCATGTACGTACACTTCTCGCTCCTGCTGCTCTTGACGTAAATTCTCTGGATTTCCACCAGCTAAAGCGTTGCCTCTGTATTGGCCTTGGTAAGGGATGCCGTACCCGTGCGAAGCGTAGGACGGCTGCGAGTACACTCCACGAGAGCCTCCACGCTGGTAAGGCAGCTGCTGGCGTTGTTGCTGATGTTGCTGCTGCTGCTGCTGTTGTTGTTGTTGCAAGGCACCCACGCAGTACCCTGCGTTGTAGCCGTAGCTCCCACACGAGTTGTAATAGTCTCCGTACCCACCTGTCATTGCCTGATTGGTGCCGTAAGAACTGCAGTACTGCTGCTGGGCAGCAGAGCTGGCATACTCGTTGGCGTAGGCGCTCTGGGGATACCGTTGAGATGGGTAGCTGCTCGAAGGCGCGGATTGCGGCCCAGAAACTCCCGCATAGCCCGCCATCACATCCGTGGATGATGCATTAGCGCTGCTAGTGGCGCTATCCGTTCGCGAGCCAGTGCGGTTATACTTCCCTCCTGCTGCTTCGTTGGCGGCATTCGCTGTGCCCATCAATAAGCCATCGACGATGGTGTTGCCAGCGGCAGGATGCTGGGCGGCGGACCCTCTTACAGCGCCTGATGCACCCTGCGCAGCATACGAAGCAGCACCGGTGTTGGTGTTCTCATTCGCCTCGTAGTTGTAGCCGCCGCGGTGGCCGCCATGCTGTCCGTAGTTGCCTCCGTGGGAAGGGTTGACTGAGGTAGAGCAGTTCACCACCTGTGGGGGTCCACCACCGCCACCGCCGGCACCACCCACACCACCGGGGCCGCCTTTTGAGGGGCCCTCGCCACCCGCCCCAGCGGCCGGCACGTACCTGTATGGCAGCCCGTCATCCCTGTTACAGTCACTCGGTGCGACTGCGGCTGCCTGTTGCTGCTGCTGCAGATGACGCGGTCGATGAGAGTGCATCTGATGCTGGTAGTACTGCGAGTAGTACTGCTGATAGCAAGTGGATGCGTTCACCGCATCCACTTCGGTGCTGTCGGCTTCTCCCTGCGCATATTCTTGAGCAGACGAATAGGCAGCGTAAGCCTGGTCCACACCGCCGCTGCTACTACCATGTGCGTTGGAAGCGGCGTTGTACGGCTGTTGCTGCATATTTTCTGTGGCGCATTCATAAGAGTAAGCGCCGCTTTCGTTGTCGCCGCTGTGTGAAGCAGGCGGGCAACGCTGATACTGCTGTGAGACTGCATCTCCTGCAGCGGTGCTCTGCTGATGAGTCTGCGCCCGTCTCTGTTGCTGCTGTGCTCGCTGAGTACCCGAGAGGGGGGAGGCTAGCGACACGTACGAAGAATGAAATGAGGAACCCAATCCGCTGCTTCCAGTAGAAGCACCCGCATGCAGCGGAGATTGCGCTGGGTTGCTGCCTTCGTCTGCGAAAAAATTTGCTCGCCTGACAGTCGCAACAGAAGCAGCAGCCGACGCATCCACTCCTGGAGCACGACCCACACCACTACTCGCGGTACTATATGGCGTCACCGGCGTCATCCGACGGCGCGAGGTGGGGTACATGCCGCTTCGAGCAACGGGCACGTTGCCAAGCAATGCCGCCGCCGGGCTGCTGCTACTATCGTTGTTGCTGCCAGCTGTGTTCCCCGCCTCTGCCGTCACAGCTGAACTGGATGTCAGAGGACATGATTGGGTGGTGTGAACCCTGGGATTGCTGATGCTGCCGGTTGCTTGAACGGTCGCCGACAGCAATTCGGCTGCATTACTGTGCCCAGCCTCAGTCCCCGCACGATGCTGTGAAAAGGGAGATGGGTTAGAGACGGCGATTGTCAGCTGGACACCGTGTCGAGATGCTAGCTTCGATTCATCAACAGACAGCGAAGGAGGACTACCAGTGCTAGTTGGATTACGGTCCATTGATTCCTTCCCAACGCGTATGTGACACGTGAATCTTTTCTATTAAATATAGATAGATAGATATATGTATATATAAAGCTGTATTGCCTTTTGTATTCTTTGTTGCTGTTTCCTTTGCCACCTAAGAAGCTGGCTGTGTGCGTCTGATGTATGGCAAAACGTTTTCTGCGTGCACTCGCACGATTACTTGAACTGACCTCTCCTTGTTTCCCTCTCTGTGGCAGGCACCGCGAAACCTTCGTGAAGGAAATCGGCAGTTGTCAGCGCTGAGTGAAGCAGCGTCAACAACGAACAAGAAGAGGGGGAAAGACAAGCAAAAACAAAATACAATCAATCCAATCAGAAACAAGGCAAAGCACACAAAGTTCTCCCAAGCCCCGTAGCAATCAGTTGGTTGTATGACAACTCGTGATGAATCACAGCGGGTATCTAATGCAAATGCACGCGCACATAAACAAACTGCCCAGGCGCAATTGTAAGTGTCTGCAGCAACCTGAAACCACCAAAAATGGAAAGCTAAAGATAAATAATAATAACAATAACAAAAAACGTAATAACAGCGCCACAATTGTCAAGTCGGAGGGAAAAGGTGCGGTGCACAAAGAAAGCAAACTATACATATATATGTATACGTGTGTGTGCGTGTGTGCGTGTGTGTGTGTGTGTGTGTCGGCCTAGAAGAGAGCGTGCAACTCACGATCGAGCAGCTCCGTTGAGCACAACATATAAAACACGGACTACGGAAAACAAAAACAAAAAACAGAGCACAAAAGTAGAAGATAACAAAGGTGCCGTACGCTGTTGCACGCAGACGAAAACGTAAGCAACGAGAGCCCCACGGCTGGACAACGAATCCGCCAAAAAGAAGAAGAGCAGAAGTGGGGGAAGGGGGGTTTCCTTTGATGTCACCGCGCACAAAGCCAACAACCTTTTCCTTCTCTTGCTTCCCTGCGGACTTTCACCTCAGAGCCCGTTTACAAATACGAAGCACAACAGCCTTTTATTTTCTTTCTTTTTGTCAGCCTCTGCGAGAATGCGTGTACTTGATGAGCCTTGTAAATATCCAGGGAGTCATGCGCCTCCGAATTACTTTGGCGGTTCACCGTAGGTGGGAAGCTCAATCGCATTCACGAGCTACCAGACCACCCTTTCTTTTTCCGTGGAACTATATCGTTTGTAGTGATGGTGATGGTGATGATGGTCGTTCCCCAAGTCGCAGCATGGAGTTATGGTGGGGCCCGTTGCCAAAAGACAGTTGATAATTTTTTTTCATGTGAAGCCATGTCGAAGTAGTACAGTGGAAGCAGAGAAAACGAGTTGGTAGAAGGGAAGGTGAAAGACTTGGTGCGTAAGGTCTGTCCGCTGAAACAAGCACGTACAAAAAACATGAATGAACGCCATTGATATGGCGCGACATAGCAGCCAAACGTGTTGTTCCGCTTTGCCTTGAATGCGCCGTATGCCTTTCAGTTGCGAATCAAACTCTTCTCTGCCTTGAATTAGCAGCTGTTCCACTTTTCCGGCTTCGTGAAGAGCGAGCAGGAGATTCGGTGCGACATCCCCCACTCTCTCCTTTGCATGTACCACGTCACCATCAAAGCTCGATTAGGTTACACTCACCAAAGTGCACCCGCCAGATCCTTGACTCCGTTCTGTATTGGTCCTTCGCTCTTATGTATTTAGCAATTGCAGAGATGAGGTATAAACGCTGCAAAGTTGAAAAAAATGGGGAGGGGGAGGGACACGGGCACGCCCAGCAACGAGAGAGCGGAAGGAGCGAAGAGGATGATGATGGGGGGGAGGGGGGGGAGCTCCCTCACCGGATGGCAGTACGAGCGCAACGACGCTTGAAGGAGCACGTGCGTAGTCAAACAGTGCCTGTGAGCGTCACCGCAAAAAAAAAAAAACGAAAAGAAAGCGAGCAATAGCAGGTCACCCACCACCCACCCTTCCAGCCCCCACCCACTCCCCACAAGCACGCACCTCAAGAACGCACCTGAGCAGCAGCGCGCACAGCACACAAGCTCGCACACGGGGGTACCCAGAGGCGCGGTACTCTTCTTCAGCATACAAGACGTTACAAGAGGATCCGTAAGCAAGGCGTGACGTGCAGATTAACTCTCGGCGTAGAGTACGCAGCGCACTGAGTTTGCGAAGTCGAGCACCTCAGCGTCTTTGCGGTCCCACGCACCTGCATTGGCCTTACGCTCCTGATTCTTTTTGGCTTCTATGTAGTTCACCAGCTCCTCAATAGCACGCAGTTTGTCGTAATAGAATTGACGAGCAAGCCGAAGCTGGAGGACGTCTACGTCTGCGGCCTGCTCGTTCGACGGCGGGGCGGCGGTGGAAGCCGGTGCGGCTGCGGTGTTGTTAGTGGAAGATCCGAAGACAGGAGCGGGAACAGATGCAGGAGTAGCCGCAAGATCAGCGGTTTGACTACTGCTGTCTGTTTCAGTAACAGGGGCGGTCTTGCTCAACTCAATAATCGGCTTCGAGGCATGCTTCGTCTGTCTACTCGGCGTCTGCCGCGCTCCACTTTCCCTTGCCAGCGGAGCAGCCGCATGGCCATCACTCCCCGCCTTACCGCGCTTTGGCGTAGAAGCCTGGCGGCTCCTGGCACCACTCTGTGGCCTGCTAGAGTTCGCATCCGCGATGCGTGGTGTGCCGCCACTCACCTCCGAATGCAGACGGTGCGCACTGGAGCTGACACTGAGACGCTTCGGGATCGGCTTGACCACCACACTGTTGCGCCCCGTTGTAGGTGTGCGGGCACGAGTTTTCGGTGTGGCGGAATCCGCGCGGTGCGCCGGGCGACCGCCGCTAGCTCCTGTGGCAGCCGTTGGTGTCAGAGGGCGACGAGAGGCAGAGGCAGAGGAGCGGTGGTGCGGTGCCCCGCTTGGTGCTGCAACCGGCTTCGTGGTCTCCGTAGGACCGCTGTGCGTCTCTGCTGCCGCTGTAGGCGTGGCCTGTGCATCCTTCCGATGTGCCGGGCGCGTCTGGGATGGTGTTCCTGCAGTGGCGACGGGCTTCTTCGCCTGCCTTGCTGCTGCCGGTAATTGTGAGGAAGATGGGGGTGGCATAGGCGCCGCACGTGGCGCAGTCGCCAAGGGAGGCGAAGGAGGGGGACTCTCCATGGGCTTGGCCAGCGGGTGATCTGGAACCTCCTGCCTCTCGTGGTGTGAATCGCTGACCGACTCACGCTGTGACTGTAACGCTCGCTGCGCCGCCTGCGGCTTCCCGGACGTCTGCTGACGATGCAAAGGCAAGGACGGAGAGTGCAATGCATCCGCGATAGAGACATCAAACAGCGAATTACGCCCCTGGCTGCGATGCTGCGATCGGCTGCGGCCCTCGCTGAGAATCGCTACGGCTGCGGCCGCAGCGGCAGCTCCATTCGAGTCTGCCTTGCGAACCTCTCGAAAAATTGGAGAATCGGGCTTGACTTGATACGCGCTCTCTGACCGGCGGCGTTCCTCCGCTCGCACCGCGGCGAGTGACGAGCTGTCAAGACTCGCACTGCTGTCGTCGTTGCTCGGTGACGCCAAAACAATGCGGCCTTCCCCCGCCTCGATTCCGCACTGCTGCAAGGCCACGTAGAGCCCCCGAAACCACTGCAGCAGCTGCAGATTCGCTTGGAAGTTGCGACCGATGAGCTTCTGCTGGTTGTTGGCAAGCACACCGGGAATGACGATACCGTTGCGGCGCAGTGCATCCTGCATGATCTTGAGGTTTATCACGGCCTCGTAATCCGCCCTGGCCGGAACCTTCACCTTGGACGTGAGCAGCGGGGTATGAATAATGGGTAGCATCGTGGGCAGCATCAGCACATACGGCACACCGTAGCCGCAGTCTTCTACCTTGAGCATCATCGGTGTTTTGCTGCGATTGGGCGCCTCCATGGGCATCGAGCGATTCAGCCACTCTAGCAGCTCCGACCACGGCTCCGTCGAAGGAACGATCTCCAAGTTGCGAAGCATGGCACGGCAGGGCACCTTCAAAAACAAAAACAAAAAGACTAAAGAGGCCAGAGAAGCGTGTCGCTGTTTGAAGCGCACGTGAAACAGAGAAAATAAGAACTGGCGCCGTGCAATCAATCGGCTGTGTTGAAGTCTTCCACGGTGCCCCTCTTTGCTCTGTGTCCCGCTTATAGGCGCGACAGCGAGAAACAAATAGCGCTCTAAATCAAGGTGCTGGCAGGCAGACGCTTAGCGTACGTGGCGACGCATAGGGGTGTGCAGGGGATACAGTGCGCGCCACGACAGTTTTTGGCTGTTGTGGTGGTGCTTTCAAGTCGCGGAGCTGTCTTGCTACCAAAATCGTTTGTGCAAAGCTTTACAATTCGAAAGTCCCTCCCAGCAGTTGAAGAATCGGAGAGAAGAGACAGAGCAAAACCAAATTGTGGCTAAAGATGAGAAATGATGAAGCGACGAACAGTGAATGTCAACCGATGGACAGCACAAGACTGCAGTTGCATAAAAGCGAAGGTCTGCCGCTCGATGGGTTCCGTCCTTCTATTCTTTTATGGCCCCTCGCACAGTCGGTGGCATAGTGATGCTGATCTGCAGATCGGGTGCTTTAAAGACAAGTCCTTTGCTTGTTGTTGCGCCGCGTTAAAAATGGAGGAATATCCAAGAATTTAAAGAGAAAGAAGCGGTGATGCAATTCAAAACGGAGAAGCTGGCATCTGTACTGCACACTGCCCCTACCCAACAAGCTGCTTCATTACGGACAAGTCATTCAGATGGCGGCAATTGGGAAACATTGAGTTCTGCGGGCCCCTGCGCCGCTGCGCGTGCCGCGTTGCGTGCTGCTTCAACAGGGTGTATTCGTCGCATGTGCTGCGTCAGCTGCCGCCGGTTTGAAAACACGTTGAAGTCGTTGCAATGCGGGCAAATGCACTCGCTTGAGCCGCTCGTCTTGTTCTTGCGTGTTTGGCGCAAGTTGAGCTCCAGGAGGCCATCCGCTCTGGAGAGCAAGTGCTCCGACACTACAATGGATGAGGGATTGGACTGATGCTGATGCTGCTGCTGGTCTCTATGTTGATCCGGACGAGACTTCGCAATTGCGGTGCTCGTGGTGGATGCGCGCGCTCCGCCATCTGCCCGTACTTCCTCCGTTACGTCCTGTGCGAGATCGGTGCGGGGCCGATTCTGTGGACGGCGCAGCGGCGAGTTTGTGAGACCCAGCAAGACGCCCTCCTGCGCACGAAGCCGCTTCTGCAAGATGTGCCGCTCGCGCCTGTGCCCACTGCCACGTCGATGGAAATGAAGGTACAGCAAATCGTCTTCGAGACTGATGGCGCCGTCTTCATCTGCGCTGCGGTCGTCACCGCTTCCCAGTGCGCCAGATGGCGCCTCCTCCTCTCTCACGCGGGCCGACGGGGATGGCAGACTCGACGAGGCTCGCGTGTCCAAGGGAAAAGATCCGTGCAACGGCGTACGCTTCGGGGACCGGCGGTCAACAAGCGGAGAACGTCTGCCTTTGGAGTTTGGAGTATTCACAGCGCTCCCATCGCGGCCAGCGTGGCCACGCGAGCACAGTGGCGGCATACCGTCGAAATCATCGTCATTTTCCGATGATTTGGAGCGCGAGCTGCGGCTACCAGACGCCCCCTCAGAATCGTCACTGCCGCTTTCACTCGCATACGCGTCCGCCACGAACTTCAGTCCACTCTGCGCCGCAATCCGTGTAAGGTATTCTTTCTCCGCCTTGGTCAGAGCTAGCGCTGATGCGCTCGCTTTACTGCGTCGGCGATGACGACGAACCGAGCCGCTGCAGCTGCCCTCGCTGCTGCCCATGAAAACTGCATCGCTACCAACAGAGCTGCTATCACAACTGCTCCCTTCGTCTTCCTGGTTCTCCTGCTGGAGCTCCTGCGCTGCTCGATAGCGGTTCAGCGCGTCCTGCACGGGGTCGGCGAAGATGTTGTCTCTGAAGGGGCAATAGTAACGCTGGTGCCGACGCAGCTTTGCTGGACTGCTGACCTCGAGCTCGCAGTCCTCACAGATGAAGGGGGCGGAGGGATGTTGTTGTACAGTTTCGTTTAGCCGCTGCAGCTGACACGTGTCCTCTGAAGCGGCCAACGATACCGTTTGCGATCCAGCAGATGGTGTGCATCCACTCGTTTCGATGGCACACTCTTCTGAATCGGGTTTGCCTTGTCTTGTGGGAGCTGAGCTCGCTGCTAGAGAGGACGGCAAAGTTGTTGTCGGCAGCTCCAGCGGGGGCATCGGAGCAACAAGCTCGGCGTTACTTCTCCGTGGGTGTGCGCTTTCTGGCGGCGTCAAGTGCGTTGCGTGAATGGCTGCGATGTGGCGGCGCAGATTGGGCTTCGTTGTGAAGCCGTCGCGACAGTAAGGGCAGGGAAAGGGCCGCTCCCCGGTGTGGACAAGTAGGTGGCGGCGGTAGTTGCTGCGCACGCCACTCGTGCTCGAGTTCCCGTTGAACTCCTTTGAGCAATGTGGGCAGACGAGGTGGATCATGTAACCCACAGATGTGTGAGACTTCTTGGGTCCCATGACACCATCCCACCCTTCGCTTTGTGTAGCGCGAAATTGAAGAAAGAAAGAAGAACGTATCGGCGGCCCACGTAGAGAGAGGCAGCCCTTTGCGTGTTCCTCGGCGAATTGACGCAGGCCGTTGCTCACACGGAGAGCATTCTTGATGCCCTCGTGCGTCAACAGACAACGTTTGGTGGAGTCAGACGAAAGGGGAAGGAGGAAGAGTGAAAGCCACAGTGCATCCGATGAAACCTCCCAATATGATGGTGCACCTGAAATGAGACACCATCTCTTGATTAGCATTACAGCAAGCGGCCTCGCATTGGCAGTTGGCAGCCTTCTTTCGAAAGTTGCAAATGCTCAGAGAATTGTGTAGCTCTTGAAAAGGCCAGCGCATGGTCGATTTCGTTTGGGGGAGGGAGGGGAGGAGGCGGCACCAGTACCCCGCCGGCTCTGCTGATTGACCTCACTAGCCTCTGTTGCTTTGCTTTTGCGCTGTCTCTTCCTTTGAAGCGACGCTTCGCATCAGCCCGGCTCCACGGCAGAGCATCCCACACTCAACGGCTCCTCCTTCTCTCAGTACATCGCAAGGGGGGCGTTAGTAAGGCGTTTACACAAACATAAGAGCACAGCTCCCTCTGCGTTGACTTTGAATGCACGCACGACTTGATTGCAGTAGGGGGTAGGGGAAAGGAGAGTACTCTGAGAAATGGAAATGCTCCCATGGAAACTTGCATTTGCACCCACGTAACGAAAGCATCTTTAAGATAAATAAATATGTGCCTCACTCTCTGGCATGTGTGCACAGCGTTGACAAACACGGTGAACAAGGAATCAGAGCAAGCAACAAGTGTAGCTAGCGTGTCGAGGTGGGTGCAGCAGCATTCGCTGAGGTGTGAAGACAACCAACTCGGATTCAGTAAGGAGAACTTCAAAGCATGGAGTAGTCAAGAAGAAAAAAAATCGAGGTCTCGTTGTTGTCGGCGTTGCACGCATGCGTGGTTCGGTGTACGTCACTTTCATGGGCGATGCTGGAGATGGTGTTCTCTTCGGCGGCTCGAGAGCCCCTTGCCTTATTATCCCCCCCCCTTTCGCTTTCGATGCACAGCACGAGGGCGTTAGCGACGGGAGGCGGTGGTGCTGACCGCATTTTCAAACTCCACCACGCACAGCTTTTCGCTTGGGACGTTCGCCTGCTCGTGCCGCAGCAGCCACACCTTGTAGCGGAGACCCAAGCCGTACCCGTGCAGGGCGTTCGTCGACGACAGCACGCGGTGGCAAGGGACGATGACGGGGATCGGGTTGACGCCCATGGCAACGCCAATGGCACGCGGTGCAGTACGGGGCACGGCAGCGGTAGAGGAAGAAGCGCGTGCACTGGAAAGCGCTTGACTGACCCGCACACCCAAGTCCTTGTAGGAGATCGTCTTCCCGGATGGCACCGTCTGTCGCAGCACATCCCACGTGGTTGTCGTGAAGGCGGTGGCAGTGGGATACGCAACGGGCACCTGTTGTAGCACCGCCTCCAGCGCCTCCTGCTGGCCAGTGCCCGCGGGAGCAAGGTTAAAGTACTGATGCAAAAGGGTGGCGGCCTTCGCTCCCGGAATGGTTGACTCCGACGAGGGCTGCGCCATCTCAACCGAGACACGTTTGTACCAACGAGACTGCAGGAACGCGCACACGTCACGCTGCTCCCTTGACAGCGCCGCCGTGTCACCAGATGCGCTGTGCTGCCAGCGACAGCAACGGATGGTGCCGTCGCTGTCGACGTAAATAGAGAAAGGGCCGAGAGGCGTGGGGACACTGCGGTAAAACAGTTGGAGGCGCTCCGCAGGGGCAGTGCGTGAACGGGGCGCTCGCACACGAGACTTTTGAGTGGTGGCTGAGGCAGCCCCCGCCGTTTCTTTCTTCGCCGCTGCAGCGGCGGCTGCCTTCACAGAACGCCTCACTACTTTCTGCTGAGCCGTCATTGCGTAAGTCCCTGTTACTCGCGCAGGATGCAGAGCCGCAGCAGCTGGTCAAGCAGTCGGTGGGTTTCACGTGGTGGAAAGCAGAGGGAGGGCGTACGCACCGACAAAAACGAAGCTCTCTATTAAAAGAGAAAAATAGGAAACGACAGTCATGCAACGATAGAGACGCGGTAGACGGCGATGGGCCTGGTCGGGCAAAGGGGGTCTTGGACGTAACGTGATTCGGCATTAGCCATGGGGGAAATCAGCAGCGCCGCAGGTGTTGGTGTGTTCGTGGGTGCAGTCATCGAAGTGAAGAGAGGTGAGAATTTTCCTGAGCTTTAATGGTGAAGATGAGGCAGCCCGGGGTGTCGCACAGCGTGAGACCGCACGGCAGCACAAATCGGTGAAACTCGGCAGAGCGAAATATCAGGAAGGAATATATAGCTGCCCTGTCCCCCCCCCTCTCCCTGATGCACTTGGGGTCCAACAAAACAACGTCGTTGCATACCGACCCTTTTCATTCAAACGTGTGCGTGTGTGTGTGGGGGGACAACATCTCCTTTGTATCGTGCTGCATGTTAGGTTGATGTTGTTGCTGTTTTAATAGGGGCAGTTAACACAAAACGTTAGGACGAATTACAGAACCAACACGGTTCATTAAACAAAACTGCGTCACTGGCACCAGCGCACATCACAGAACACAGCGCAATTACCGAAGCTTCCTCCATTCACTTGGGGAGTAGCGGCTTCACCGGTGCACGGCGGCGCACACTCAACTTTAACGGCGATTTCTTTTTTTAGGTCATGGCGTATAGCACATCCTGGCCGGTCATGTGCGAGAGGTTGTTGCACAGCTTACGCGCCTCCTCGACCACGGCGTCATCGCGGTCCTCGGTAAGCTCCACGGCCGTGGGCAGCATCTCAGCCATCAGGCGCGATGCCAACTCATCGCCGCCATCCGCGTAGATCCCGTCAAGGCACACCAGAGCTTCACGGCGCACGTGACGACTGGGGTGACGCAGTGCACGCACAACCTCAGCCTGTGTTTTGCTCTGCAGCTTGCTCGAGCCCAGACAGGCCATGAAGGCGCGGATGGCAGGGATGACGTTGTGCTCCACACGAAAGCGGTAGTCGTGCAGGCCGTCCTCGAGGTACTGGAGGTTGTGCAGCTGGTGCACCAACGCCGGCATCACTCCGGGGAAGACATCGGCGTTTGCAAAGTACACGTCCATCTGGATGCTGTAATCGTGGTCCGGGCCAGGTGTCTGGGCCAGTGCCATTCCACGGAGACACTCCAGCGCACCCTCCAGCGCCAAGGCCACCAGCGAGTCGGTCGCCTTGGACACCGTCGCCGTTGCAGCACAGTACGTCCGCAGCGCCATGACGACATGGGGCAGGAAGATGGGGAAGGCAAAGTCGAGGATGGACCCAAGCTTGCTGAGGAGATGGTTGCCCAAGGCAAAGAAGATGATCCACGACTGCAGCGTGAGGCGGGAGATGGACTGCGCCTCCCCATCGTGGCCGCGGCCGTCGTGCTCGCCGGCATCGTCACTGTCAGCGTCGGCGTGCTTGCGCGAGGTGTCGGCCACGCCGCCGCTCGTCTCCGCAAAGGCCCAATCGGCGACAATGCGCAGCAGCAGCGCGCCGTGCTTCGCCTTGAACTTCAGCAAAAAGACTGTAAAGGCCTGCAGCACCGGCAGGAGCGCCTCACTCGACGGCACTGCTGGCGCACTGGCGAGGGAGTTGAAAGCAGCCAGCCAGAAGCTCTGCTGCGGCCGGGTGCCCTCCATCAGGGTAGGCATGTGCATCAACGCCTCCTTGGACAAATGCTCGATGCGGCGCTCAAAGCAGGTGAACAGAAGCGAGAAGGAATGCGTGTGGGCCTGCACGCGAGCCTGGCGGGAACGGCGTGCCGCGGGTCTCTTGCCCTTGTCATCCGCGACAGTAGAAGAGGCGCCGGTCGCGTCCGATATGAGGTTTGCCAGCTTGTGCTGCTCGGACGCTGGCACGACAGCGCCGTTCACGTAGGGTACGCCTCGCAGGCACGCAGTGCCAGCGTCCAGCAGCAGCTGCGGCTCCATCACAGCCTCCAGTACCGCCAGCATCTCCGAGCACAAGTAGTGCGACTCGGCATCTGTAACGTTGGTCAGGTGCGACGCGATGAAGAGCAGCGACGGCAGGTAGGGTTGCGTCATCTGCCAGCAGGCAGGGAAGCAGCGGATCAACGAAGACAGTGTACTGTGACGCAGCAGGGCACCTGCTTGACCGCGAGAGACCAACCCCGGCATCTCCACCACTTGATACATGCCAGCAGAGACGAGGGTGTGCAGCAGTGATAGGGAGTGTGCAGTGGCAAACGCCGTGCCCATGACTTGCGTGATGGTTGCCAGTGCCGTCACCAGACACGTCATGCAGCCCAAAACGCCTTCCTCCGCCGCAGCGTAGAAGAGCAAGGACGGCGACGAGCCATCCTCAGCGCCGTGCGATGCACCACGACCGCGCAGACGCATCTCACACCGGGTTAACAGCGGCATCCAGCAGTCACACACCGTCTCCACAAACTCACGCACCTCCATGACGCGGCTGCGGTTGCCGAAGAGCTTCACGAGAGTAGCCTCCGTCACACGCCGGCTACGGTTTGCGTTCAGCAGTGTCTGCTCAGACTGCAAGCTGCCGCCGCTGCTGACAATACGAATGAGCTCCTCCGCACAGGCGATGCCCAGCTGCGCCGTCTCGAGGAGCTGATCAGCCCCCATGGGCTGCGCAGAGGTCGTGGAAGACTGCAGGAACGCGTGGAAGCTGGATAAATTGGCCCTGATCCCCGTCACAAGCAGCGGGAACAGAATGGTGGAGCGCTTCGTGGTGAGCGGGCGGGCCTTGATGCGCACGAGATCGACCAAGGAGAGACGCACACGGGGGTCGCGCAAGCGGCGGCGGTGGGCCTCCATCTCCTCATCCGACAGGACGTTCTCTAACGTGGGCAAGGAGTGGTGAAGGCGGTCCAGCAGCACTTCCAACCCGATCTTGCGCAGCGCATCGCGTTTGTCCTCGAGCAGGCGCTGCTGACACACAATAAAGGTCGGCTCGTTAATACCAGCCAGCACACAGGCGAGCGTGTTGCCCGCGAGCAGCTCCAGAAGGGCCGTGTATGTCTCCGCATCTGCCTCCGCCACCTCCACAGATGCGCTGTCCGCGGCGCGTACGTCGGCGTGCAGGTCGTGGTAGTGCGCAAACAGCTCCAGCGCACTCACCAACAGCTCCATGCACCCGCCGTCCTCGCGCTGCATCATACCCTCCGCCTTGTCACCCCCATCATCGTCATCGGCCTCGTCGCCGCTGTGCTCCGCCTTGGCCGCTGCACTTTCGCTCCTCTTGCTCATCTTGCTCGCACGTGGTGGCTGGCTTGAGCGGGCGTGGCGCTGCAGCGTGAGGAAGGGCTCCAGGAAGAGGTCGGACTTGACTGTGAGGTTGACAAGATGCATGATGGTCTCCTGCCGGTTGATCACCTGATTCGGCTTCACCATACGACGGAGAAGATGCTGCACACGCCCAATCTCCGACTCGTCTTCACGCCCATCCACTGCACGCACAGAAACAGAAGAGGCGAGCTGAGCAGCAGGATCTGCAACGAGGCGCATCAGCTGCGCCACGCATTGCACCTGTGTTCGGATGTCAAAACTCGTGAGAATATCCTGGCACACCTCGCGGGCACTGCGGAAGCCGAGGGCTTCGGTGTTCTCGATCGGCTCCAGCTTGATCAGCAGCGACACCAGCGGTATGTGCAAGTAGGTCACGCTGTTCTGGTCGTCCTTCGCAGCAGCAGAGGCAGCCGTCTTTACTGAAGACCCGCCAGATAGCTTCAAAAGCGGTGCCGTGGAGCGCAGCAAGCTGGCGATGGTGTCCACGTGGAAGTGCAGCTCGCCCCTGCGTCTCTCCGCTGCGTCCGCTGCTTCCTGCGCCGCCACATCAGCCTTCACCGTTTTCTCTGCGTCAGTGCGGGCTCCCGCTTCGACATCCTCCTCCGCCTCAGAATCGACCAACACACGCGCCATCAGCACCATCATCTCACGTAGAAGACAACTCTTGATGTGGTACGCGCCGTCCGCCACCTTCTCGGTCAGCAGCAGCGTCTGCTCTGTGCACACACGCACGAGGTCTTCGACGTACCGCAGCACCGCCTCCACCTGCATCGGTCCACGAGCACCCAGGCGTACCTGCTGCACGCGCGGCATCAGCGCCACATCGTCGGCGGCAGCCGCGACGGCGGCCTGGCGCAGCAGCCCCTCCATCTCCTGCAGCGGGTAGAGCTCCAGGCACTGCTTCACTAGGTGGTAGGCAGACTCCTGTTCCTCTTCGTCATCCATGACAATGGTTGGCAGCATCCGCAGGAGCACGCGCAGCAGCCCGAGACTTTGTTGGCTGACAGAGTCCAGGCCCCATTTTTCCGTCGCGACCATGGCACAGACGTGCGGCAGCCGCAACACCCGCACTGCATCTGCGTATGTGAGCGGGTTCGACACGACTGTGGCCCCTGGTGGGCACCACCGCACACTCCTGCTGTCTTCCTCCTCGTTTGCGTTGACTGCCGGCTCTGTGGCCTCCCCGTGGAATGACTCCGCGCCCACCGGGGCGAGCGCCTCCAACATTTCTCGGACTCGCTGCAGCATCTGCCCCGTCTCCTGCTGCCTCTGCTGCTGCGGCGGCGGCGGCACCTTCATTCGGCGACGAGCTGCCGAGCGCTTGACCGCCTCGCTGTCCTCTTCGGCTGCCGTTTTCACTCCGTCTTCAATCGCCTCCAAAGCAGGGAGGAAGAAGTACTCGTAGCCGCCGAGGGTCGACATGCAGGCCACCGCCACATCCGTACCGATGATGTCCATGGCGTGAAGCACCGTCGAGCGCAACTGCGCCGCCACCAGTCTTTGGTAATCGCGAGAGAGAGCGCTGCTGTCGGTGCTGCTAGTCTTCTTTGCTTTACTAGTGTAAATAGTCCTGTGGCCCTGGCGACGATCCTCGAGACCCGCACTCAGCCCAATCGTCAAGGCGGTGAGTGCGTGGCGGTATACAGGGCGAGCACCGCCGCCGTTGCGCACGTGCAGGTACGGGTGACGTAGCAGCACCTCCATCATTCTAACAGACGCGTTCGCCTTCACTCCCTCTTCAGTGGTCTCCACCGCACCCCACAACCGCACGCGGCTGCACACGGCGTCGACCAAATCGGCAGTGTCGGCCGTGACGATGCGCGAGGCCGACCGCGTTGCCGTGCCCGAGCTCGATAGGATGCCTTCGACGCGCAAAAGCAGCTTCTGTGTCAAACACATCTGCTGTGGTGTTACCGCCGTGGAGGAGGACAGCGACTTGGCCAGAGTGCCGCGGCGACGTTCAGCAGAGTTGCTGCTCGCCGCAAAGAAGTACCGGATCACGCGGTACGCCCATCCAGCAGGCACGACGTATGTCGACGCATCGTCGCCAACCGGCTCCGCGGATGCACGGCGGAGTGTCAGAAGTCCACACAGCAGCTCCGCCGCGCCGGAGGTCAGCTGGTACTGCCGCTCCTCCACCGCCATGCACTCAATGATGCAGCTGAGTGCAGTGACAGAAGCGCCGTTCTGCTGCTGCTGACGCATGGCCGCCGCAACGATAGCGTGTACGCACGAGGCAGCGTTACGCCCTCCACCTGCAGACACAACGGCGTCCTGCAGCGTACGCAGCTGCTGTAGTCGTTGCGTAGTAGGAGCACGGAGCGGAAGAAACATAATGAGGGCAAGAGCGGCGAGAGACGAGGGCGGCGTGGCGCTCCGCCTGGACACGCCAGCACCATCCTTGCTTTCGCCTTCATCCTCATCTCCCACATTCCCAAAGACCGCACGGGTCACCAATGCGTACCAGTCCACCCAAAGCCCCGTCGAGCTGCTCGTCTTGTTGCTGCTGTTGTTGTCCACCTCCTCCGCCGCTGACATAGACACCGCGGCCACAGGTGCCTCGTTGATCAAATCCAGATACGCCGTCGCCAAAGCCTCCGCCTGCAATGTAACAGGGGGGAGCGAGGCACCGGTGTACGCCAGTAACTTGCAGAGAGACACGGTGAGCAATGCGGAGGATGCCGTCGTCGTTGCGTCGGGCAACGCGAGTGCATGGCGGAGGGCAGTGCGCAGCACGAGGGCCACCATTTGAACGAGTGGGTGGCGGTGCAGCTTCCTGCGAGCCACGGCAGCCGCATCGGCAGCGCCACGGCCCGTCTGAGCCGCACGACGGACGCTAGTCTTCTCCAACAACGCAGCATACGCCAAGTTCAAGTATCCCTCTTGCTGCTGCTCCTGCTGCACTCCTGCAGACCCGCCATGGGCGTTGTCGGAGCCGCACAAGAAGGCCATGATTGTCGACACAGCCTGGAGAGCAGACGCCGGCTCCCGGACAGGCAGCAGGGTCGCCGCCAGTGCAACCACCAGCTCCACCGTGTCCACACCGTTGCTTTCCGACGACTCCCGCACCGCTGTGCGCGCTGCTGCGAAGGCCTCCGCCAAGTGCTCCTGCGCCTCTGCATGAATCTCTTTCAAAAGATCCTCGCACTGCATCAGGGCCTTGAAAAGCGCCAAAGAGACGCTCGAGAGGGTAGCACCGTCGTCCTCCTCCTCCGCATCGTCGCTGGAGTCTGCGGCGGCGGTGCGACGGCCTTTTCCGGGTGTGCTGCCCACCCCCCGCGCCCTCCCCCCGTTGTCGGGGGCACTCGCCGCCTTCAGCAGGGGGCTGAGACCGCTGACATCGCCAAACCCTAGCTCCAGCAGGCCGGCACCTTCGCCAAACATCTCAGCCAGCGCAGACGAACCCCCTGTGGCGGTGCGCTGCATGAAGAGCAGTGTGACGTGGTATAGCACGCAGGCGCGAAATTGGCGCGTCGCAGCGCTCGGAGACTGCGGCACTGTCCACGCCGTAACCGCAGGACGCAGAAGGAACTTCAGCAAAGGCAGCACAACCCGCTGCAGCGCCTCAGCGCGCGCAGTCGGGTGGTCAGCGTGGCTCTCCAGTAACGACAGCACCATCGAGTACAAGGCGCGAACGAGCTTGCACGCGGCAAGGCAGCTGGCAGAGATTGTATCGTCCTGAGCCAAGTGCGCAGTGAGCTGCCGCACCATGGCAGTCCCGGTAGCCACGAACGCCTCAGCGACGCTCGTGATGTGTTCGTACGACAGCACGTGCGCGAACAGCCCGATCAGCGAGTGACCTTCCGCCTGCGCAGCACTTGAAGAGGAACTGTTATTCGCTGTCGTGAAGCTGCCACCCATCCACTGCGCCACCGTCATACCCTGCAGCGTCTTCGCCGCCAACGCACGCACCTCAGCGACAGGGTGAAGAAGGCAGGCGAAGAGCGGCAGCGTCTCTGTCATGCCAGGCAACGCGCTGCCCACCTCGACGAGGCTGTATCGCGTGCCCTGAAAATGGCGGGCAAGGAAGGCGGACGCCGCGGCAGCGGTGTCCGCGTGCAACAGAACTTCAGAGAGCACCTCGTCGAACACCACGGCGTAGCGGCGCTCAAGCGCAGCAACAACACGATGGTACAGCGTCGAGGAGTCACCCTCCGCCATATCCGCTACCGCGCTGGCCTCTGCCGTCATGAGCACGCGAAGGTAGCTGGCCGCCATCGCGTTCGATAGCGGCAGATCCTCTGCGGAGGTCGACAGGAACTCCACAACATCCGAGGGCAGGAGGCGAGCCTCGGAAGCACGGGCTAATCGATCCAGGGCGGTCTGCAACAGCGTGGCCAGGAGGACGCTGTGGCGAGGTGATGCGGACGGCATACCGGTGGGGCCAACCACTACCACCTCCGTCGAGTCGGCAAAGGGCAGCTGCGAGGCGAGTGTGCGCCATGGCAACGCCAGCAGCGACTGCAGCAGTGGCGACACCGCGACATCCGTCAACGCGCGGTGCTGCGTTGCGAAGAGGATCTCCAAGAAGGCCAGAAGGTCGCGTACGGGAAGGTAGTTGCCACTGCCGCCACTGCTGCTGCCCCGATCCACGGCGGCATGCACGGCCGACGTCAGATAGCGGAAAATGGGCTTGAGGACAGTGTTCAGCATCGAGCTGGAGAAGCGAACCTGGCCTGACCACGCCACGAGCACCACCAACGCCGTCGCCACCGACTCTTGCGAGACGCGGCTGTTGCGCTGCAGCACGCTGCCGCCCTGGAGCTGCTGCGTGCGCTTTGACTCCTCTGTACCCGCCTCCGCACCAGTCACGGCACCCGACAGCAGCTCCAGCACGAACGGCAGAAACGTACGCCAGAGCGCCTCGCCGTCTTTGTGTGTCGCCAGTTGGGTCACAACACCGGTGAACAGGGCATTGGCGGCGTGATGTCGGATCCCGTAGCGGAAAGGCATGGCCACGGTGAGGCACACAAGACGGGCGGCCTTGCGGCTCTCCGCGCAGGCGAGCGTCAAGTGCTCACGAAGCAGCGGCGCACCACGCAGCTGATTTGTGGACAGGAAATCAAAGCCAGTGTCTCGCAAGTCGAGCAGCAGAAGCGCGCGCGCGAAAATGTTGTGGTCGTGGTAAGGCAGGAAGGCTCGCAAGACAGCCGAGGCGTCGTAGATGTGCACCTCATACACGCGCACCAAGAACTCAAAGACCTGCTGGGCAGCAGTCAAGAAGAGATGTGGGCTGAGCAAAGTGAGAAAGTGCTCGAGGCTCGCTCGAAGCGCAGCATCTTCACTCGACATCAGCATCGCGCGCTCCTGGCGGACTCTCTTCACGTCGAAGAGGTCCTGAATGAAGGGGTGGAAGCGGTTATCCATCGCTGTCAAGGTCTGCAAGCCATTGAGGGCCAGTTGATGGATCTGCTCACGGGAGAAGCCCTGTGCATCTTGCGTGCTAAACAGAAACGACTTGGCAAGGCGGTGGCGGCTTTCATCAGGACGCTGCTGCAGCCGCTGCAGCTGTGAGGCGAGCTGGGACGTCATTCTCACAAAGAAGACTTGTTAATGCTATCAATCCCTGCTTTTCCTCAAAATAAAAAAAGAAAACAGGTACACCAACGCGTGTACAAGCACATATGATAACAACACCAACAGCTGCCCCTGGAATGCCTTTGGACTGCAATCGTCAAGAAGGGACTGTACCAACAGTAGATGTGCGAGCGCAGTGAAAAAAGAATTATTTAGAGAGAGACCGAATGGACAAGCGAAACGTCGGCTTCCCACGGTGCGTCGAAATGCTACCTTGTAGCTTAAGTGAATTGTTGTTTCTGTGTTATATAGGAAGAGACAGATGAAAGGCCAGAGACAAATGTTAAGGCTTTCGAACAGATTTGTGAACGTCTCTCTGAAAGATCGTCCTTCAGATTTGCCAGCGTAGTGAAGGAAGGCTGATCGAGGAGTTACGGTGTTGAGTTTTTAATCTCTGTCCTCTCTTTCACATTGGCGGCAGAGAGTCACGTCAAGCAATCGAGAAGCGAATTCTCAATGGGAGCACACGAAGAGAGGCGAGAGGAGGTTAACAAAGCAGCGTGAGGGTGCTGAAAATGCATACACGAGATGCGGTTGAGATGCTCCATATAAACTGCTTTAGCACTTGCTCCTTGTAAAGCACCCCATGAAAGAGAGGGGAGAGAGAAGTAGAAGATATCCCGCTTTATGATTGCCGCGCTGCTGGTCGCCTTGAAATGTATGTGCCAGACGCCCCAGCATCTGTGTTCACGCCCCCCTTTCTGCTTCATAAATCTTCGAGCGCCCTCTCAAATCGCATGCTAATTGTTTTCTGCATGTTTTCGTCGTTACTTCAGCTGACACCTTTCTCTCACTTTGGGGGGGGGGCGGGACCGCGTAAGTTACACGCACGGTCGTATCTCCTGCGAGTCGCTCCGCTCCTCCCTCGCACACAATTCTCTGTGTTCTTTGCCTTTCGATACGCCCTTCCTGCCGCTCCCGCGCGAAGGCGTGAGAAGCAGAACAGCACGACCGTCAACACCCAGAGAAACGCCTCGGCCATCCTACTCGGTGTGACGGCGACGACGACGACCCAAATCGCTGTCTTGGGCTGTTGCGTCAGTGCCGTCGTCACCTTCATCGCTGGCATCGCGTTGGCGGCGCCGTGACGGTGGGGCGTCGGGCTCTCGTGCGAACGCCGCCGTCACGCTGCCGTTGCTGCTGTAGCGACCACGCTTTCCTCCGCCTTGCCCTCGCCCCGCAGAGGAACCCGCCGCCACTGTTGAGCGCGCAACGGTCTTCGCCATGCCGTTAGCGCTGTCTACAATAGACTTTGCAACCTCCACCCTGCTCAGCGCACCGACGGAGCAGGCAGAGAAGACACGCTCACTGGGGCTGAAGAAGTGGATGCGGTAGTGGAACGCAGGCGCGGTAGCACCTCTACTGCCCACCTGAAAGACAGCTGGAGAGGCGCTGCCCATACTAGCATCTGCCCCACCACTGCTACTCCCCTGAGAGGAGTTCGTTAAATACTGATAGGTGCGGAGTTGCTCGCGCTTCGCTGTGTTCGTCAGGAGCGGGGGCCCAGGAAGGGAGCCGGACGCAGAGCCCGTCTCAAAGCCTCCAAGCGCCGATGCGTTGCCGCCGCCGGTTTGAGACGAGAGCAGCGGGGTAAGGACAGCGACGGGGTTGCGGTGTGCGTTGAAACGGCGCTCCAGCCCGAATCCGTCGAAGAGAGAGCCACCGAAAGAGACGCAGTGCTTCAAAAAATCCGTTTCCAAATCATATATCTCCACATCCATGCGCTGGAGGGCAGACTCGATGCGCTCACGTTGTTCCATGATGTACGCCAGCTGATGCTCCACGGCGGGAGACAGATACACGTCAGCCTCCTGGAGTAGCAGCTCCGCAGAGCTCGCCGGCTTGTTACCACCATGCTCACGACGGCTCATTGGCGTGTACACAGCTACACAGCCGTCTGAAAGCGAATAGAGTAAATGTAGAAGTGGATTCTACGATACACTACCAGCCTGATCAGCCGTTGCAAGAGAATGAGGGCTGATTCAGTTTCCCTCGCTTTCTATCTTGCTGTTCGCGCTATTGCCCCGCTGAAGATCAACGCGTGCGAAGGAAAGGAAAACGAAAAAAAAAAGAAGAGTTAAAAGCACCCACGCGTGTTAGGAGACGGTGGGCTCTGTGCGGCGGCGCGCGTGCTACTGTGCCCAACACTCTCACTTTGTCGGTTAAAGAAAAGATGGGGGAGACGCTGTTTCCCAGCCGCCCTGCAGTCTCTGCACCGCGCAGAACACTCGCACCGGAGATATTCTACGTCACTGTTGCGCACTGAGATTTAGAGGCGTCAACAACCAAAAAAAAAAGATATTATGGGGTGTTGTGCGTCATGATCGAAGACACAAGCGTGTATTGTTTGATTTTGTTATGAGTTTGATACAGAGAACGTCAAGGTGAGGAGACGGGCGAGGAAACAGAGTTGTTGGGCAAACGGCACGCATAGAAAACTACGCCGCTCTTCAAGTTTCACTCCTTTGGCTACAAATGGGGGGCGCGTCTCCCGTTGGCATTCGGCGCGCTCTTCTCTCTTAAGAAGCAAGTTTATTTTTCCGTGATTGTCATTGTCCTCGCAGCGGCGCAGTCCCCCACCACCACCATCACCCCCTCTTTCTTTTGTATGCCCAAAGCACGGCACATAGAGAAGCGGAGGACGACCAGCGCTCGAAGACCGACTTCATCGCGTAAAGACAAAAACAAAAATAAAAAAGGCGCGAGGCAGCCCTTTTCTTTAGTTTTTAGTTTTCATGGTGCCGCGAGCATACACGCAAGCATCGGGCCATGTGCCGGCTAGCCCAATGTCTTCGCATTGCGGGCACCCCCAGCTCAGAAATAGTGAAAACTAGGAAGAAGACAGCCGAAGAGCGCAGCGCTACGCACACACACAAACGTAAGGCAGTGTAGCGTTGTAGTGTGCGCCTCAAAGAAAGAAAAAACAGGAATGCCTTCCCTTCTCTGCGGTTGACCGCATCATCCAACTCGCTGAACGTTCGTCTTGTGAGTCGTGTCAAGAGCGCTTGCTGCACCCGTAATGAAGTGACATAAAATACGAAATTGAAATCCTCGCACGCCCTTCGTAGCCCTGCGGAGAGGCGGTAGCTGTATAATTCACCACCGATGTTGCCCGTCTGTGGGGTCCACGAAGCGCACGTGTTGTGCTTCCGCGTGCTGCGTTAAGTGGGGAACCATCATTAACAGGATAATAGAGAGGTATAGAAGCCCTTGTATGTGGAGGCGTGAATACAAAATATATAGGCATCATAATACGTCGTGGGCCGCTGCATCTTCGCAGAAGCAAAGTGGCCCCGCGCAGCCACTGTCGTTTCTCATCGGAGCATCGGGAGCCCCTTCGATCTCGCGGTAGTGAAGATGAAGGCCAAACTCTGCCACTGCCTTCTCGTCTTCGCCCTCCAAAAAAAAAGATTCAAAGGAAAAGTGCGAAGGTAGCCTTAAGCGGACGGGCCGCCCTTCACCAGGTCAGCAAGGTCATTGGCGAGCTTCACCAGCTCCTCCTTCTCCGTCAAGCCATCCACAAGCCGGGGCGGAATACCGGAGAGCCCCACTTGTGCACCCACGAGAGCACCCGTCAGCATGGCACGTGCGCAGTTCTGGCCGCCACCGTTCACCGCGTGCAGCACAGCAGACTCGAAATCACTCGTAAAGCGCGCAGCGAGGTAGTAAGCCGCCGGCAAGATGTGGTAGATGGCACATGGCATGCCGTACACGAGGGACACCTTGTAGGCGGGCTCGATGCGGATGTGCGACGCGTCTGCGGCAGCGGCGGCACACGTCGACGGAGTGATAAGAGCGTCCGGTGAAGAAAAATTATGGGCGCGCGGCGGCTCCGCGGAGCCCTTCGCCGGCGGTTGCAACTTTTCGGATGTGACGGTGTGGAAAGGCAGTGCGCCAGACTTCACCAGCTCGAACAGGATGTCTGTGATGTTCTCATCCAACGGCTTGCCCTGTAGGAGGAGTGCCAGCACAGCATTGAAAGCCACCGTCAGACTCACGACAAGCTCGTCGCGCTGGGTGAGGTTTGTGTTGCTGGCAACGTCTTGGGCGAGAGAACGGAGGTCGTTGCTATGCAAAACGCCCAACGCAATGGTGCGCTCAATCGCCTCTGTCGTGTCGGCGCTGCTTCCCGTCTCGGGCCATGGGATCCCCGCTTTGCGCTGCTGATACACCGCGCGCATCGATTGACTGGTGTAGCCCCCTGGGCCGTCCATTGGATCCCCGTTCAGCTTAGCGAAAAGGTCGTTGTCCAGCTTCCGGCAAAAGGCATCCTCATCGTACCCTCTGCTCTCCACAACCGACTGCATCATGAGTTTCAATATGTAGCCAGCCTGAGTCAGATCGCCCGCCTTGAGACCCTCGTGGTAACGTCCAGCAACCGGGTGAGTGTATCCGCTCACCCAATCACCGTGATCCCTGTGCATCTCGTCTAGGTCGTAGTACCAGTGCACGCCCATCCCCAGTGCGTCACCAATGAAGGCACCAACTAGCGCACCCACAGAGCGATCGTGGAGCGTCAAGTTCGGCATCCTAAAGCGTAGCAACACAGCAAGGAAACACCGTTGTAGGCCTCCGGAATCAACACAACATAACCCCCTGTCGTATGAAACCGTCCAATAGACAGAATAGGATTCAGCGCCCACGTGTGTCACTATTTGCGACAGCTCTTCTCCGTGAAACACTTAACTCATTCAACAGATTGCACATCACAGAAATCACCAAGCAAAGAGAAGCAGGAACACGAACAAAGGAAATCGGCAGATCACACGAGGAACGCGAAGGCATTCGAATCACGCAGTCACCCAGCAGAGCCCGCACGCTCAGAGCAGGGAAATCCATGCAAAATCAGCATCTCAACCCGCACTAAACACGCAAAAAACATTACAACCACACATACTCAAGCAATCAAACCCAGCACAAGGAGAACCAGTTCAGCACAGACGACCCCCCCCCCATCACCCATACAGCGATTACTGTTCCAATTCGCAAAACCGCCACAGCCCTTCATCCCTCAGACCGAAAACACACGACGCCTTCAAACACCCTCAACAAAAAAACAAAGCACGCGCCGCACACCAGGCAGCGCGCAACTCTTGCGTAGCTTCGGCACCGGAGCAGCACAAGCGTCACGCATGCACCGGTTTCCTTGACTTCGCGCAGCCCGTTCTGTGCTGCGCACCGCCCCAGGCGCGCAGCTCCACACACAGCCCAGCACCATCACAAGCTCGGAGGCGTCAGACTCGGCCCACGCACAGCGCGCAGACCACGGCGAGAATTTAACCTCACAACGCGCAGCGCGCGCTCAAGAAAGGTACACTCAGATTCTGCAGAATCATCACGCGACTCCGTTGCGCACGCCACACCCAGGCGCGCCCTCGCCACACCAGCATACACCGCAGCGCGCACAGCTCTCCGGAACTACCAGAAGGTCGCACCGTGGCACTGAACCCCGCGGGGGGCAGCCAAGTGCACCTCGGATTGCCCCGTTCTCTTCCGCGCGCACGCAGCATCTCACACACCTCAGGATCCCGGTACAGATCTACACGCAATACAGGGAGCAATAGTGCGTTGCAGGCTTACGCGCACACCACGGCAGAAGTCGATCCCGAGGGGCCGCCAGGCTCTCGCGACACGTCAAGGCCGTATGCGCAACCGAATGAAGTGCGCACGGCTGGTGCGTACGCTGGACACCTACGCTCGAAAACAAGCACACACAAACACACACACACACACACACAGCAGCAGCAGCAGCAGCACGCGCCGCACACCAGGCAGCGCGCAACTCTTGCGTAGCTTCGGCACCGGAGCAGCACAAGCGTCACGCATGCACCGGTTTCCTTGACTTCGCGCAACCGGTCGTATCGGATGGATTTGTTTCATCGAAGAATAGTTATGTCTGCTGTGATAAGGTGTGTATTAGTGAGGAGTTGCGTGATAAGGAATTAGAGGGAAATGTTGTCATTGCTGTTGGTTGAAGGGGTTAGGGACGCTGCTCTCCACATTCTTCAAGGAGACCTTCATGATCGGTCATGGGGGAGAGGAAGGGGATAAGGGGGAGTCACTGTGTTTGGTGAAGGGTAGTGGAATCGTGAGTGAGAAACGTGGAGGAGAGTCGGATACAGTTAGAGAGCAGCGGCGTATAGCGACGTTCGGGTGGTGGAATGGATGAGCACGGTGCAGATTCGTGCTGGCATGGGGGAAGTCGAGTTCGAAAGCCGTTAGTCTTCTAAGTGGCTGGTACTTGTCGAAGGCATGCCCCCCCCCTGAATCCCTCGGGGCCTTCTTAACGAATGATGGAGCAGGTCGTCGTCAAAGGCAGTTTCGTGGTTTGTGTTGCGTGGCGTTTTCCATGGGTGGAGTGAAGACGTATGCAACGCGAAGGAGAAAAATTTAAAAGGGAAAGAGTCTAGCAACGAAGTACTACTATACATGCGAAAGATAAGGGAAATGAATGGCGCACTTCATCCTCAGCGCGCATTGCGTGAAGGACAAGAAGTCTTGTTGCTCAGTATGGAGCGCGAATAAGATTATAAAAGGTTCGAATGTAGAAGGGAAAAACTCTCTCGATTGCTCCGTAGGGTTGCTGTTGTCTACATGTGTGTACGTAGCGCTTGGGGTTTGAAGCGCGTTGCGAGTAGGAATGACGGGGAGTGGAAGAGAGAAGGTCAGTTCGCGCCGTCAAAAGCAATGCGAATAACTTCCCTCTACGGTGGAATTCATTAATTGAGGTGCCCCTTCGGTAGGTCGTCTACCCACTGATGTTCGTACATCTGCAGGAGATCTGCCAACTTCTGCACTTTGGCCTCCCCGGTGTCTGCGCTCTCCCCAATCTCAGTCATCTTCGCTTCAACAACCTCGACGTCCACCCGTGCATCCAGCGCATTCTTGCGCGCCGCGGCCATCTTCTTCTGCAGCGCGTTGATGTGTAAGATGTCGTCGTCACTGTCTTCCAAAGACATCAAATAATGATCTCGGCATCCCTCTGCCTTGCTATGGAGGTACTCCTGCCTCCGCTGTGCTAGGGCCATGATCTTGTCGGCAGTGGCATCCAGAATATCAAGGTAATCCACTTCAGGCGGCTCAATGCAAGGTGCTTGCTCGGCTGACGCAGGTCGTGGCGCGAGTGGCGTCATACTGGGCAAGCGTGGTGGTGGTGTAGGCGGTATCGAAGCGCGATGCCTGTTCCGCACCTCCTGCTGCATACGAGCCCACTCCACCATGTACCGGAGAACATCCTCCGGCTTATCGTACATGGTGTCCGTCACGAAATCTGTCAGAACAGCTTGAACGATGGCACGATACACATCTACACCGCGAACACTGTTCCTGTGCATCAGCGATATACTCTGGTGACGGGAAGTTGAAGGCTGCGGCGCCGGCAGCTTGGAAAGGAGAGAGATGGCCTGCATTATGAGCGATTAATTCTTCTAACTCGTTAGCAGTCCTTTCTATCAACTGTCAACAATGAAAAAGAGAAGGGGAAGAATTTTTTTAAAAAATTAGGGGAGATGTGTGAAGTGGACGATGGATACGCGAAGCCGGTGTTCAGTGCGTCCGTGACCCGGTCGCCGCTTCAAAGAAGAGTCGCAGCGTAGAGTTTTCTCTCCGGGCGCATAAGCGATGGCCCTCCAATAGAAGTAAAGCGGCAGCGAACACTGCGCTGCGCTGCCTATCAGCGGCCCTCATCCTCCTCTATAATTGCGAGGGCAGTTGAGCGGACACCTCGAGGGAGGAAAAAACTCAAGCGGAAGTTGCAGCAGCGGTAGAGAAGAAATGAAACAAAAGTGATGGCGATGCGCCTGCCCCTACTGAGACCGGTGGCCACCACCGCCCTCGAAGCGTACGAGACACTCGTGAAATTGAGGGAAGAGCGCAAAGAATGGACGTCCGTTCGCCGCACAAAATCCAGTGAAGGTGGGGAGGAGGTAGGGCGCCTCCTCCCTCACTCCCCCCTGCGATCCCGAGTAGAAACGCTCCGGGCACGAGTGCGCGCGAAGGGGCTGAGGGTGAAACCACGCCTCGCCCAAGCGTGAGGACCTCAACGGTCTGACCCAAGCTTCATGGCTTCCTTGAGTTGCGGAGTGCAGCGCCGTGCACCCCACCGTTTTATCGGACAACGGTGACGAGTGTCTACCTGCATCAGCCCTTCTATTCGTGGTGGGCTTACCTTTGCTGTCCGACAGCACAGGAGCTAACGCTGCTTCGCGCTCCGGCGCAAAGCTCAGCAGCCTCCAGTATGGGGACTTGGCGTCAAGGACCCGTTTCTCCCTCAAACAGATAGGCCGTCCTGCAGCGGTGGTGAACATGGTAGGCACGTACATGGTGACAGCATCACGTGATGCTGCGGATGGGTTTTCATCCACCGGGGCGGATGCGCCAAGACTCACCCTCCGCACGCCGGAGAAGCAAGCAGCGCCGTTGTACGGCCGCTCCTCCTCACCTTGACCGCCGTCTATGTGCACGCTGCCCAGCCTCATCGCGCCCCAGTGCGCGTCGAACATCCGACTACTGCCAGCACCTTCGTCCACCGATTCTGATGCGCTATCTCTAAGCAAGCAAGAAGGACCCATTGTTTCTTTCTCTTCACGAGAGATGTTGCTGCTGGCTAGTGAGAGGCACGCATATGGTGCTTCAGCCGCTACACAAGAGAGGCCTCGCGATCGCTTTCGCTTTTCGAGAAATGCAGCACCGCGGTCACCTCTCGACGCGACATCTGTTCCGCCTCCAACGGCAGCTGCGCAGGTTGAAGCCTCGTTATTGGCGACTGGACCTCTAGCGCCTGCTTCGAGGTCCTCATAGCTCTTTTGCATCGCGTGATGGCGGCTCATTCTGTGGAAAGCTGGTCTTTCATTTAAGGCAACTCCGATTGGAATCGGGGCGTTCGAAGGAGTAAGTAAACGCCTTTGTCCCTATACAAAGGTTTCACTCCGTTAGGAGGTGAACGGGCTCGTTGATTCTGTATGACAAAAAAAGTGAGTCTTGAAGAAAGAAGGTGGACAACAAGAAGAGATGCAGAAAAAAACACGAGATGCTACACAATTGAAAGTCTATGTCATCGCGCTGGCAATAGAAACGTGGCAATGGAAAGCACATGAGCATTTCTGAAAGTCGATCGAGTAGATCCGGTTGCCCCTAGCTCAAAGTTGATCCAAGGCCAACTTGCATCATCCTCTTCTTCTTTGTTGTTTGCCTGTGTGTTTGTTTGGAGTAATCCCGTTCTATCATTACCTTATGAATTATTGAAGTGGCGAAGGCAGCATTTTGCGCAGGCAATCTACAAAGCCAAATCCCTACACCAATTTTTTCCAACTCGAGGCGGGCAGGGGAGCTCGTTGGATCAGCGAAATCACCTCTGTGAGCAAAATGAAAGGATACTGCACATGAAAACAAATGAATCAATGCCCTCGGCACAAAGATAATATACATACAACTCCTCCTCTCCCAAACAAAAAAAAAAAGGGCTCTGCGCGTTGTGCTAACCATATAAACATCCATACATGTAGGTGGCAGCCGCCATTGCTCAAGCTGCAGCGATGCGTTTGTTGCGAAGAAGGCCAAATGAGAAAATGGTATCCTCCACTTCTCGGCCCACATGACAGGCGCTTTTCCTAAGATTTCTACAGTTCTTGGAAGGCATCCGCTGCGTTTGCAACTCCTTCATTGGCCTTCGGTGATACCTTCGGGTCTGAAACGCTGTTGGCTGCAGCGGTCACTTCCTTGGAATGTCCAACGCTAGCCGCACCCTCGTGGCCAGGAAGCGAGGAGTGCGGGTGCGATGCGTCACCGATGGAATGACCTGCACCGTTAGCTGACTCTTCCGTAGGGTAGCTCTTAGCCGCTTTCTCAGCAACTTCCCCGTTTGCAGCGAGCCGACTGGCCATCTTCCCTGCCGCCCATGACCCCATGTATTCGAACACATCAATGGGGCGATCCGTCATCGCGTCCGCCACAAGTCCCTGGAGAATCGAGCGCATGTCGATTCTCTCCAGGTACGCCTTATCCTCCTCGAGAATCTCTTGAAACTCGCTCATTGCATCAACTTGAGCAATTAAAGCCGGTGAATTAAAAAAAACAAAAGGAGGTAGCGTAGAAATAAGCGAACGTGCACCGAGTGAGTGAGTGATGGCAGCCCCACGACAACCTTGTCTTCTTCTTTCTGTCTTGCGGGGTGGAATGGGTGTAGTCGGGAGGGGGGGATTTCAATTAGATGGGGAGTACCAGAGAGCATATACACACATACCGGCTATTCTACGATTCATTGTATGGCACAAAGGAAGGACGAGTACTGGTGCCCCTGTCAACCACGTACAGGTGGAAACTGGGGCGCAGGACAAAATTGTTTTTCCTTCTTCTGCTCTCCCCCACTCGCCAATTTCCAAAGATCGACACACAAGACGGCTCATCTTGCGTGCGCTACTCCGAAAAGAGTGCCCAACGTTAATATTTGAAATCGGATGAACAGAAAATGCGCGGGGTCTGCCCTCACCAATAGCATAAAGGAGGAAAAAAACAGAAGAACGTAAGGCATCAAACTGCCAAGGGTGCAATATACATCTTTCACGCAATGAGCAGAAGGCTCGTGCTTGTTTCCCTTGCCCACCCACCCCCCACCCACTTCCTACGGAAAGGAGGAAAGTAATTGGGGGGGAGAGAGTACGGCGATGGTGCATGTGAGAGCACGGAGTTAACCCTTCGCCTTTCTCCGCGCTGGAGCAGCCTTGCTGCCTGGCGCTGCACTCGCGCTTCTTGCCGCCTCGGTGCTTGCATTCCCGTGTTGTTTTGCACCGCCGTCAGTCGCAGATGGCGGGAGAGGGGGGGGATGAATTTTGACGCCGCGGTCAAGGGACACGTAGTAGCCTAGGCTCTCATCCCACTTTACGCGACACCGGCCGCAGATCTTCTTGGGGGCGTTGCCTTCGAAGACCGACATCCCACCAGTGGCATGGTGGCAGCCTTTTATATACTTCTCCTGCTGCCCTTCGAACAGCTTGCGCAGCCTTGCGAAGACTTTAGCCTCATGGCGCTCTCGCCGTTCACGCGCCTCCGCGATGGCAAGCTGCTCTGGTGTGTTGAGGAACCGCTCCAACGCACGCTGTGCTGCATCCGCCCTGCTGGCCTCTTCAGCTTGTGCGAAGGCCTCCCAGTGGTGGGTCGCCTCCTCCTCTAAAGAAGTTCTGACATTGCGTTCTTGGACTACTATAAAGGTGAGGGCGGCGCGGAAACGGTGTGAGGCTGCCCGCCGCTCCACCGCGTTTGTGTTCATCTCTATGGCGGCAGCCTTCTCCTTTTCCAATTGCTCTAACCACGCCGCTCGACCTTCTCGTCTCAGCTCAGCGTCCTCACGTGCGTAGTCACGCATTATGCGTGCCTGGATGCGCTGCTCCAAGAACTGAAACGGAAGCGCCTCCGCCGATTGTGCCCGCAGCAGCGCCTCGAACTTCTCTCTTTCCCAGCGGTGAAGCGCGTGCGCCTGGTCCATGGCGTCTTCAGTAAGCAGGCAGCGCTGCTGCTCCTCTTCGCGTATAACGTCCTTGCGCTCTTGCAGTCGTCTTCCCTTGTTGTACTCTAACCTCGCATCCATGCGCAGCTGCACGATCTCGCCCGGGGTGAAGAAACGTTGTGTGGCAACTCGTAAACCGGGGGGTCGCTGAGGTGCTAGCGTGGCAGCGTTGCGCCCTACTGCACCATCGTCGTCCATCGCGCATCCGGCTCTACAGGCGTCAATGTGCGGCTCCGCATCGGCAAGCCCTGCGGTGGTTGTGCACCCGGAAATGCGTCTTCCTGGTGGCTCAGCAGCGCCACAAGATCTATTTTTAGGAGTTGTCAAACAGAGGCGCAAGGAAGGTAGGGAAGTCGTAGCCTGATTAGCGGGCCTCGCGTCGGCGGCAGAAACATCGGAAGCAGCGTTTTCACGCGTGACTGACGTGGATTGTGAGGAGGAACTCGATCTGACTTTTGAGCCTTGACTGGTGCGTCGTGGCAAGTCCACAGAGCGCCGGAGTGGTCGCACAGGTCGTAGCATTAGTAGTGGTGCGTCAGAGAGAAGTGTAGCATCAAATAAATATGTTAGAGGAATCTGCTCAAAGGCCAATACCCTCTCGAACGCTAAAGCTGCTTTAGCTTCCCCTGGCACCGTACGTGAAAGCAATTTCTTGAACTACAGGGCAACGAAGAGAGAAAGAAAGATGAGGTATTATGATTTCGAAAAGTTTCTTTTCTTGTTGTTTTACATCAAACCCGTAGGCTACAGAAGACGAGCAACACGGGAAGGACCGATCAGAGACGCAGGAAACTACAAACGCACAAAGCAATCAAACAGAAGAAGTCGATGCCGTCGTTGTTGTTGCTTTCCTCTGAATCCGTTGGATGCCCAAACGCGTCGAGACGGTGTAGCTCGCCTCCACCCCGCCGACCTGGAGAGCACAGAGAACAGTGGCGTTACTGTCACACATCCCACGCCAACCCGAAAAAAAAGTACAAACCATCATGACTTTGCTACGGTGACGCGCAGCGCAAATGAGCAACAACGACAGCGAGTGGGTGCGTCTCTAACAGAAACACAGAAACTTACACAAGAGCCTCCAAACTCGGCAGCGAACTCCGATCACAACGAAAGACCTCCAACAAATCTGAGAACCGCTCCAAATTGGTGCGTCGCTCGCCGGCCAGCGCGTAAAGGCGAACGATACTCTCGACGAACGGGTCCGAGTTGCACAGCACCTGCGGCTCCGCCTTTGCGTAGTCTTCCATCGTTTTGCACATGTCCTGCATCGATCTTTCCGGCTCGGTGTCGCTGCAGTACGCCATACACGTCACCTGTGACACTTGCGCATGTGCACAGATTCCCTGCAAGACCCACCATCGAAGTGTGCGCTCGCTGATGGTGCCGTCTGCGGCACTAGTCAGGTCTTCGTCGCTGCCACCGGTAAGGCCCTCCGGCATTAGCGCTTTTTTTGCCTCGCCGCAGCGAGCCACCACGTCACGAAAAAGCTTAACGGCTTCGCAGAAGTCGCCTCGAAACACTGCTGAAAAAGCGTCACACGACATCACGATCAGTGCGAGAAGAGCGCAGTTAGTGAGCACGGCTTCTGGTGCCGGTGTAGATGGTGCCTCTAGATCGATTAACATCTGGCGTATAGCCTGGTGCACCTCGCCGGCTCTCTGTGCATCTCCGATGTGCAGCGCAAGGCAAACGACCTGCTGCAGATGAAGCGCGTGGCGAAGCTGGTAGAGGTCATCAGAAAGCAAATGGAATGTCTTGTGCCACATGTCGTCGATGCGAAGGGCCTGCTCTATCACACAGCGTGCCAGGGATTGCTGACTCGTGTGAACGTGCACGTGCAGAAGCGTCCGCTGTACCCGAAAAACACGCTGAGTCCACATGCACCACAGCCGTTTTACGGCTCCCGCGTTCATCGCGTTATCAGCTGAGCTGCCGGATGCGTGCTCTTCGCGCAATGCTTCACCGCATTGCCGCTCTCGAAGCAGGCACTCTTCTAGGAGCGCGTACAGCTTCTTCTGCGCCACCATAGGAACTCCCGAGTACAAGGGCAGAAGCGCGGCAATGAGGCGCAGTGAAAAGGGTGCGAAGCTCTCCCCCGTGACGGGGTGTCGAAAGCCCTCCCCCTCAACGTCCCCCAGCCCATCGATTATTCGTCTTGCATCCACAATTCGACGCATTTTGAGATTTGCGGTAACCTGAACCAAAAGGTACGGAAGCCGCGCATTCCAAACAGCTGCATCTGTGGGCAGCGGTGGCGCCACCGCCCCCAAGTCACCTGGAGAAGCAGAGGAGCAAGAAGAGGACGCAGCGGTCGAGGAAGAGTGAGCCGCCTGACCTGCCTCAGTCCCCTTCTCTGTGGCTGTACAAATCGAGTCTGTCACGCACGCAGGAGTGGTGAGTGAAACAGTCGCGTACCGCGTTGGATGCCACTGTGCCTTTGCCGCAACCTGCGCGTCCAACTTCCTTGCAAGTGCCAGAACCTCCGACCAGTTCCCATTTGCTGCCAGCATCCGCAAGCCTTCGTCGGTGGCGGGGACATCGCCAAGGCTGGCACGTGCGTGTGCCGCGTTCGATTCGTAAAGTGCGCTCCCGAAAAATTCCCTCGCGGTGTTGACGGCGCCATCCGAGGCCATCCAAATAAATAAATAAATCGCCTTTAAAAGGCGGAAAGCCGTCGTAAAAAAACAAAAAAAATGTCTATAGGCGTGTTGGCCGCTGTATCATGAGGGGCGTCTTTCAATGTGTGCTTTACTGGCTGCGTACACCTTCAACCAACGTAAGCTCTCCAAATTCGTTGTGAAGTGCGAAAGCAAAGAAAAGGCAAGAGCACAAAATGCGTGAGATTGGCTAAAAGACCGTGCGCCGCGTAGGTGAAGAGAAGGAGAAAAAAAAAAAGCTGTGGTTGTCTTCCTTATGGGTGCCGCTGCAGAGCTTCTAGCCGCCGCTCGCCTTACGAACAACCAACGAGGCGTTGCTAACAGAGAACGTTAGACATCCCAGTTCCATTTATTCATTCACCACTTCAGACCCCCAGGAGGCAAGTGCAACCGTCCGACCACTCCATCACGGCAGAATCACCTCAGCTGTCTTACCAGCGTTCTAGAAGCCTACAGCTAATTTTTGTCTCCCGAGATTTAGATAAAGGAAAGAGCAGATTGAAAAAGAAAGAAACCATTGGAGTTCTGTTTCCGGTTCCGTTGCATGTCAACGGAAGGCGTGATTTACGCTGGGGTAGGAACAGTAAGCACATAGCGGGGTTGGATGTGCGCTTTCAGGTAACGGACAAGCTTTGAATGTCTCGATACAAACCTCGTAGCGACGTCCAACAAAGATACGCCGTTTTGTTGTCGCCGTGGCCAGTTCGAACCAGCCTTGCGCAGCACTTCGAGAGTTTCAATTGCGGCTTTGCTGTGCTTCGCGCTCATCACACACCACATGGCCGGCGTGCGACCTTGGTCATCCTCTACGTCTACCCATACAGGATTCAGTGGGCCCCAGCGTATCCCGCCCGCCTCTAACGTAGTGCCGCAATCCTTCGCAGATGCTGGCAGCAGCGTCTCCAGCAACGGGGCGTTGTGGCCACGCGCGCAATGGTGAAGAATGGTCGCACCGTGCGAGTCGCACAGCTGTCGAATGTCTGTCCGTCCTAACGCTGCATCAAACCATCTTAGCACACCATCGTTCCCCACCTCTGCCGCAGCAAAGAGGAGACGCAAAATGCCTGAATCCTGCAAGTCTTGATTCCACACACCAACAACGCTGCGATGCGCGCCAACATGCTTATCTGAGACAGATTCTAAGTCCGCCGTGAAAAGGGTGTTGAACGGCATGTTGCGCGCGAGAAAAAAGTCAAAGACATCGGTGCCACCGTCCTTCGACATGACGGCAACCATCAATGCATCCATAATCGCTTTGGTGCGCAGCTCCTGCAGCGCAAAAGAGTGTTCCTTCTCCATCCACTCCAGCAGCGCGATTTGCTGACCGGCGATGGCGCACTGCGTCGCGTTTAAGCCGTTCAGGTACCGCTGTGCACCCCATGCGTAGGAAGTGGAAATCGGTGGCACACATCGCTGCTTCTGAAGCACGAACTCAGCGCCAAGCGTTTCGATCAGAAACACTATGTAAGCAATGTGACCACGCAGACCGGCCAGGTGGCTCAGGTAGAGACCAAAGTGATCTGGGCACTGCGCGGCTATCTGCGCAAACGAATGCAACTCTGCCGGCCGCCCCGGCGCCTGAAGCGCTTGGTGTGCGACGCCAGACATCGTGGAACTCATTGCAAGGACGTTGTTCAGCGCCTTCGCCTCTCCGAAAAATACGCCTTTCTCAACCTCGTCACTTCGGGCAAACCTCGGCGGAGTAGAAAAAAAGCGAAGAGGAAATCCGTGAGGAAATAAGCGGAGGAGGGAGTGGAGGTATCCTACATCCCCCAGCTCGGCGGAGAAGTGAGGGAGGCCATAGCACGCAAGCGGGGTCGTTGAGCACCCCCTATCCATTGTGCCATCTGTAGTTTGAAAACGAACACCTCTTTGAACTTCTGATTGGAGCACGTCTGCGATATATTTCGGCGCGCCGTTGAATAAATGTGATGCCCCTTTCATCGCCACCAGATGCCCCAGCACAGGATCTTCGAGCTTCAGATTGAGCAGCGAAGCTTCGCGGAGGCGTAGATCGGGAGAAAGCTGCTCCGCGTAATGAACCCCGTATCCCTCTACGAAGCACTCCCACTGCATCAGCATTTCTGGAAAAGTGATGGAGGGGTTCATTTCAGCGGCCACTAGCGTAAAACACAGAGATTCATTTCCGGCACCCTGTGATGTCCGGTACTCGCCTCCTTGCAAAGGAGAGCAACCCAAGTGCTCCGAATCTGACTGCGACGCAGCCGGTAGAGAGCTTCGAGTTGGCGCAGCAGGCTGACACAACGGAAAACCTGGTGAAGCATCCTCCTTGTTTTGCAGACAGCCGGGAACGGCTCTGTGGTCTTCGGAAGAGGGAGCGTCAGTGCTATCGCTTTGCTCATCTGAATTGGCGATTCGTATTCCTCCACGTGCAGCTGCTCCGAAGTCTGGCGGCTCTTGGAATAAAGCAGTGCTGCTGTTAGGGAGAGAGGTAGACTGATGCTTTAACACGGACAATAGAAGGGCTTCTGTGCTCCACACGCGTCCTGTGCAGCGGAAGATTCGTCGAGTTCGGAGTGAGCCAAACATGTAGCAGCATTCGTGTCGTTTACATCTCCTTTGTGTTTGGAGAGTTCATTCCACGAGCCCAAGTTGTCTTGGGCAGCAAAAGATAAAGAGAGAAAAAGTGGACGGAAGAACCAGAAGAAGATCGTGTTGAGCAGCAAAACACCTGTTACGAGCTCTTGCGCTTTTGTTTCCGCTCCATTTTTCTCCAAATGACGATGATAATGAAAAGGCCTGACCTTTTTTTATGGGTAAAAGAAGGGGAAATCAATTTGAGCAAAAGGCATAGACAAACGTTTCACATGCAACTTGCAATCAAGGAATTTGAAGGGAGAAGGAAAAAATAATCTTTGCTTTCTTGGCGTAGCGGTAGCGTATTTAAATTTGAGGTCCATCGAACAAGCAATGCCAAGGAGAAGACTGCCAATACTCTGAGCGTAGTGCACTGTAGCACACAAGCTGTAGAACTTGATTGGTGGCAGTCGCCTCTTTTCCCGGGAAGCGACTCGTCCCTAGCACAGTTTTTCAAGCGTCAGAATGTCTCATCATAAATCACATAACACGTAAGAATGCACGCACACATTTTGCCCAAGAGCTAAAAAGAAAACATACGACTAGAGAAAAACAAAAAGAAAGGAAGGGTAGCCACTCTCATACCGTTATTTTTTTATAGGAATAAGTGGAAGTCCACTGTTTTCTTCTGCCCCCTTTGAAAAAAAAAAATGGTGTCACACAAAACAAGCGTAGCATGATGGTAAGATAACACCAGGGCACAGTACGGTGGAAAGAGCGTGTGCAGATCACACCAACACACATGGTGACAAGAGGTGACGGGATGACCCTAGCTACCTCCTCACGCTTTTCTATGGATTTCCTCATCTTTTGCTGTCGCTTGCCACACCGTTTCCCTCGCCAGCAGTACCGAAACGGTGCGCCTACATGCTTTTTCTCCACGCAAAAAAAAAAAATTCCAGTGCTCCTTTTTTATCGTTCTTACTCCTTTTTTTTTTTGAATAGCAGGAAAATAAAAAAGAATTATAAGTGAATAATATTTAAAAAAAATGCGGAAACTAACGGAGCTCACCTTTAAGTGGAATCAATAGGCATTAGCCTTTTCTCAGTAACAACCGTTAGCATTTTCTCCATGCCTAAGTGCGGCGAATCGATAGCCGTACGTGAAAGAAAGAAAGAAAGAAAGACAATATTCAGCCACAGAACTCATCACACAGACAAGGGTGAGAAATCCGCAGCACATACGGACGCAACCAACAATAAAAGGAAACAGAAGAAGGAAAAACCAACGCAAAATAGAGGATCAGAAGATGTGGCATGTTTATGCTCACTAGTGTCCTAGAATCGTTTATTTTCCGCAGTTGAAGCATTCTGGCTCTCACTTGCACCTATAATAAAGAATGCCGTAACAAAAGAGCCTTAGCTTAAAAGTCAGCTTGATCGCAAGAAAAAATTCACAAGCAGATGAACATAAATAATTTACAAAGCTACCATAGCATATCGGCGGAGAAGACAATGGATAACGAAAAAGAAAAAGACAGAAAACAAGCATCTCCTTGTAACAAAGCTTTTCATCTGCAGTACAAACAAAACTAATAAACGCAAAAAAGAGAGAAATGCGTTTTTTAAGCCTTAAACAAAGAGAACAAACTATGTTAAAATAAAAGCTATATTTATTGTGTAAGTGTACTTACGGAGAGCTTATAAAAGCGGTAACAATGATCTTTAGAAAGCACAAGAGTTTGAAAGTGCCATATATATATATATATATATATATATGTATGTATGTACATCTACATATACTGGCGCGCAGTAGGCCTCAACAACTGAACTAGGATGAGGGAGGAAAGAATAAAATCTGACGCATCCATTTATAGAAGAGTCTTCATTTTCTCCCTCTTTCCATCACACGAACTCGCAAAAATCGAAAAAAAACATTCACAAACCTCACCCCCGCGCTGCGCTTATCAGGGGAGAAAAAAAAATTAATCATAATGCGATGATGCGAAAAAAAAAAATACGCAAACAGCTATTGCTTTTTCTTCTTTAGTCAGCCAGCCTTGAGCAGGATATTACCTTGGCGGCTGTGTGGGCTGCCATGTGCGCGGTTTAAAGCAGAGCAACACAACTGGGCACTCAACATTTAAAAGGACTAAAAAAAATGTGAAGTCCAACGCTCAAAACGAAAAAAAAAGAGAAACTAAATCGAAGGGGATTTTCTTTTCGCCTTCTGTTCTTACCTGCGCACTCCCTCCATCCCAAGTTTAAGCGGATTGTAGTGAAAAGGCAGAGTGAAGTGACGGATCGTGTCGATTCGCGTACTTCGCGTCAAATATCGTCTCCAGCTTCACCACGGATGGCGTCGCGGTGTTGCCAGAAATGAGGGGATGCATGAGAAGATCGCGCGCGCCCCAGCGACGTTCCGCGTCCAGCTGGAAGCACTTGTCCAGGAAATCAATCAATGCAGCATTTGGCGGCACCTCTGCCAGGTATTCCCCCGTGGATTTCATCTCACCCAGCAGAGCTGAGTGCTCCATGAAGGATGTCGGGCACGCAAAGAGCTCGCAGACAAGGCAGCCAATAGACCAGATGTCACAACTCAGAGAGTGTGGGTCACCCTTGTAGACTTCGGGTGCCATGTAACGGAATGTCCCCTTCACCTCCTTGGCTGCCTTTCCTTGCACCGCGGTACCAAAGTCGGTGAGCTTCACGGTCTCGCCTTTGAGAAGAATGTTCTGCGGCTTGATGTCGCGATGTGCGATGCCACGGCTGTGCAGATACGCGATGGCGGTGAGCACTTGCCGTACAATCTGCACGACGGACAAGTGAGCAGGTTTCTGGCGCCGACCTACGATGATGTCTGTGAGAGAGGCCTCACACAGCTCCATGAACAGGCTAACATTGTTGTCTTTGCGCTCGCAATGGAAGTAGTGGACGATGTTCGGGTGGTTAAGGCTGCACATGATGGAGATCTCGTTCAGCAAGGTGCTAATGGACGACTCCACGTTGTGAGAAAAGTAGAACATCTTCACAGCCATCTTACCACCCGTTAGATCACTCACCGCCTCATACACTGCGCCGTAGGACCCGCGTCCCAGCAATTTGCCGCGTGTCCATGGAGAATCCTGGCGGAGAGTAAGAATGCGTTCGCGCTCCTCACGGGCACTGATGGCGTTCTTCTTCATTGAAACGGCCTTTCCAACTTCCAAAATGAGCTGCTGAACATCTCTTCGCACAAGCGGCATGCAAATTGTGTACGTGACATCGGAGGGCACGAGCATCTGCGAGCTGACCAACGGAATCACGATGGCACCGTGGTTGTTTTGCATGAGTAGATCGCGCGACGAGCTGAGCCACTCGCTATCACAGACAATAACGTCCACGTCGCATGGACGCGCGGACAGGCGCTGCTCCAAATCACTGCGCTCGCGCACACTGGCGAGGGACACAAACATTGTCTTTAGCAGAATCAGCGACAGATTATGCTGGTCCACCATGTTGGTGATGGCAGTGACCACGTTGACCGTGCAGTTGATAATAGCACGGGCCTGTGTGAGCTGCAGGGCCTGATCGGACGTCGGGTTGTTCTCGCTGTCGTCTTCGTCATCGAGAATTGGCGCCACTTGGCACGGGAAGTGCAACACCACGCGCCCCTCAAGGTAGTAGGCGCTGCCTGAGGTGTTACGCAGCAGGTGCTCGAGCTTCTCATCTAACTGAGCCTGATCCCAAGGGCGACAATTCGGACCTAGCATCACCGTCACCGCCAAAGAAAAGACGTTGCCTGTCAAGTTCAGCATCTGCAGCGTCACGGTGCAGCGCCCACCCGCCATTTCAACAACAGCGCCAAAAGTTTTGGGGACGTCAGGGTGAACGCACAGGGTGGGTTGAAAGAGAGGGTCTACTAAAACTTCGTGCTGGCCAATTCGCTGCCCCAGCGCCCGCCCAAGCAGTTGCTCGACGCTTGTCCAGTCCCAATCCGATTCCATGCCGCGTGCTAGGGTCTCAATGTGATTGGCCAGACCGTTCTTGACGAAACGGGTTAGTGAGTTGACAAGAGCTGCATCCTCGTGCGCTAGCGTAGAGCGCTCCAACAGGGCCGACAGCGCGCTAATCGTCTCGCTTACCTGGTAGTTGTGGACGTAAATACGGTACTCGCGAAGGTTATCGAGCGAGTTGGCGCAGATGAGCACGTTGCCGATGGGCTTGTTCTCTTTGTTGAGAATTGGCGCAACAACGGTGCTGAGCGTTGTGGGTGCAGCGGTCAGCGACCGCAGTTTGATTTTAAGGAGGTTCCCGCGACGCGTCTGCTTGATCAGCGCGCACACGTCCTCGTCCTTTGGGCACTGGACAAGTTCGTTAAGCGGCTTGCCAATGCAACCATCCTGCAAAAAACCTGTCATCACCTCAGCGGCGTTGTTCCACCATGTGATTTTGAAATTGCTGTCGAAGGCAATCATCACTACTTGTGCATCCATTTGCTTTCCTTCAATGTAGCCAACCCCGTTGTTCTCGCCGTAGGGTATTGTGTAGTAGCCCGTCTTCGTTTCCCGGCCCATTTCCAGCCTCTTTCCTAGTGAGTCGCGGGGGCCATCTTTGCGCCGCAGCTTCGAGAAGGGCTCCTGCATCGAGCTAAGAAGGATATCGCACGGCGAACCACCAGAAATCGAGTATTCGTGAAAGATCTGAGAGTACAAGATGTGCAGGGCGCGGGTGGCTGTGCAGCAATTGAAGGTGACAAGGGAGGCCGAGAGTATGAGCAGCACGCACGCAATGCAGCCCACAGGCACCCCAGTTTTCCGTGCAGGGAGCACGCAGGGGAGGACTACAACGGCGGCGCACGCAAAAAGCACGGTGAGACCGAAAGCAACCATGCTAAATGAGTAGAAAGCCGAACGAAACGTGACAAGCTCGCGGCGCAACTTTGTGCGGAGAGGAAAACGGACATGGCACCGGCTCATGTGATCAGCACAGTCCTTGGCTAAAGAAAGCGAGCGCTTGCGCCACAGCAGCGCCTGCGGTCCAATATCTAACTTGTTCTCTAGAAAGACATGACGAAACTGATCAATCAGTTTGGGAAGCTCCTGGTGCTCCATCTCCTTACCTGTCAGTTCATCGTAGTGACGGAAGGCCCCTCGAGGCACCCCTTGCAGCACAAGTAGACGTTGTTGTATTGTGAGGTGCAGAACCTCTGCACGTGTCTTGAACTCTTCCGGCGGAGAAGGTTCGGCGCAAATTGCTTCGATAGCGGCAAAGAAGGCCTCTAGGAGAAATGGTAAGTTTAAAACCACGCGTACGACATAGTCTTCGTCGTCCTCAGAAGCGAGGATCGGATGCGCTAGCATCCTTGAATCCCCCGGTATATACGCGATTAGGCGAAAACTAAAAAATGAGAAAATTAAGCGTATCGAAAATACGAATCCGACTGTTGTTTGTATTTTTTTCTTTTGATTTGGCGCACACAGCTTCCTTAAGTACACAGACCCGTGTTGTTGGGGGGGAGATAAAGCGAGAGAAGTTCTACGACGTTTGCTAAAAGAGAGAGCCTAACTTCTCGTTTCCCTGTTACACACTCTAGAGAGCTGTAGTGACATCTCTTCTCTTGGGCACTAGCAAGAAAAGCACATCGTTCCAAAAAAAAAAAAAGAGGGTGGCATTTCAACTAGCTTGTCGCCAGTCGTTGACTTGAAAATGGCAAAAGTTGCGAAACGTTGTGCCTGTTCCTTGGCCCCCACGTTCATTACAACAAAGGGCTAGCACGCGCACTACCGTAATTCGTAAGCTGACTCTCTTTTGTGGACGGGGGGTGGATGTACTGCGATTTTCAAAACTCGCTGCGGATGCGAGCATATACATAGCTGGGAGGATATTCACAAAACATTTAATTCGTAAAACAAAAGGCAAATGTATATTTCCATCATTTTACGCCTACGTCCCAACGAAGAAAGATGTGAGAAAGTACTGTACATGTTTTTGCCTCTTTTCTTTTTGAAGCGGGGAGTATTGTTGCTGCAATGAGCCTTCCGAGGCTCGCCACCGCATTTTGTTTCACTACCCGCCCTACCGTTTTCCGTCTTCCTTATGCGCGGCACGGGAAGGACGGGCTTTTGCTTGAGGTCTTTTTGGACGAGAGGGTGAAGAGTGGGGGCGGTGAGCAGCAGACTTTCTACCGGGCATCCCATCCGAGCCGCGACCCTCGCCGGCCCGCCCCGCCGAGTGCGCTGAAGCGGACTTCGTTCGTGCAGCCTTCCGGTTAGCCTTTTTTCGCCGCCCCTTGCCCGCGGACTTCCGGGGACGGGGTGTTCTTTTGCGAGACACTGATGATCGCCTGGATGAGCTCCCCCGCCGCCGGTTGAGTGCGCTTTGACGCCTTTTCATGGCGGGGCTAATGGAACTTCGATGCAGCAGCATTGCCGCCGCCAGACGCCTATCTTGCGAGGTAACCAGCAAGTCGGGCGGCAGCTCAGGGCGTGCGGCAATGCTGTCCTCTTCCTCTATTTGGCAACGATCAAGCACGGGAATTGGCGTACTCCAGTCGGCCAAACATTGTCCACGCTGTGCTCCCAGAAGCGGTGGAAGAATATCCTTGGAAACGCCGTCCTTCGTTACAACGCTACCACTGCCGCCAGTTAGCCGATGCCCAGCGGCGTCAAAGCCGTACGTTTCACGATGGTCGATGTAATGTGTCACAAGGCTATCCACTTTAGATCCGACGTTGTATGCGCCGTTGTCGTAGCGGATAAGCGACGTGTTTGCGTAGCACGGTACCACAGCCCGCATGGCGTCGTCAAGTACTTCGTCCTCTTCGGATGTGTCGCCATCGAAGAGGTTGCTTTGAACATGAGAGCGACCTACGTTGTATTGCCGCCTGCCCTCGCGAGCCACGCGGGGTACGTCGACGAGCAAGCCAGAAAACGTGCGGCCACCACGAGTTTGGGAAGCATGGGTGTGGTGCTCTCCGGGAGGCAATGCGCCATCCGACATGAAGCTGTGTTCCTGCTCCGGGGCTTCACTGAGGCGCTTCTGCGAAAACGAAGTGTCTAACTCGCTGCTGCTGCTGTCCGAGCTGCTACTCACAACATTCTCCTCCCCGCCTCCATAAGCCCCGTCGTTCGCGCGTTTCGTGGTAGACTTGAGCTCAAAGTCCCTCGTGAAATGCGCAGGGTCCTTTAGTCCTCTTTTTTGCAACTTCAGAACTAAGCTTTTGACATCCTGAAGTGCCAGTCCCTCGTTGACGTTGACAACTTCCCAGGTAGAGTCTCCCTGCACCTTAATCTTCCGAACCATGAGCGAAATACAGCTCTTGCTTGGCCCTCCAGATACACACAACGGGACGAGGCAGAAAGGCGAAGAACTTCGAGGCTTCCGTATCATGTAGAATACGTTGCGCTCGCGATTTAGGCAAGCGTCCTTCCCGAACAGTGTTGCACAAACGAGAAACCCCGCACATGTTCCAAGTCTCCGCAGATTTACCGAGACACCGTCAGCCGCCGCCATTGTTGTTGGCCCGCTATTCGCGGCATTTCGGCTGACGAACACGTCATCGTCCTCCTCGGATACGTCGCCAGTCTTGTTCAACAGCGATTCGCCGTTGGGACGTGTGATGTTGTAGTTGCAGTAGGCTCTAGATCCCACCTCATCACCTAGCACCACAAGATGTGGAATGTAGTGTATGCCTTTGGAGTCTGCGGTGGAGCGGCCCGTCGCAACGTAATCCATCTTCGTGAGTTCGTCATAAAAAATACAAACTGTCGTGTCGAAAAACAGAGGTGCATCTACTGCGAAGTCGGCAAACCGCACCATGGTGCACGCGTTGGATCCTCGCTTCCCCGTTAATGGCCCTGTGCCTTCGTCATAGAGAGGCTCCGGGGCAGCATCACGCGTCAAACCACCAGCCGCGCTGAATATTGCTGCAGCCACCCCATTCTTCTTTCTGTCGGCATGAGAAGTCTCAGAAAATCCTGGACCGAGTGCAAACGTTACCTTGTTGCCGGTTGGGCCAGCAGTGCCACCGCTAGGGTTGCTCACAGAGTCCTTGGAGGTACTGGCGCGATCAGGACTGAATGCATCCGCCTCGGGCTGCTGGTCCGAGTGCTGGCCCTCTTCTAAGCGCACGTGCTGCTTTGGACGAAAGAGAACTATTTCAAAGTCGCTAAATTTTCTCCCTAGCATCATCGACTCTCCAGGTCGCAGCACCCGGGCATAGGTGTCAGATTTTTTTACCATGATTGCCCTAGACGTATTGGAAAAAGAATGGAAAAGCAAGAGAAAAGAAGTTTTTTGACAGAAATTTGCGAAACCGCGGTCAAAAAACTGATTTTTTTATTTTTGTGTGAGCGTGTGCGTGTGTGAATAGAGTTTTGAAAAGTAGTCAGCATGTGGAAAAATAATGGGGAAAAGGGGGAAGGGAAAAATGGGCATTCAACCGTGACCCCCACCGCCTTTTTCTGGGCGACTTTTGTAGCAGTAGCCGAAGGAAAAGAAAAAGTACGTCATTTCTGACCATTCGTCGAGCATCGCAATTAACATGTACTCATTATTGAATCATTTTTAGATCAATGTCTAGTGTAGTGGTGCGAAGTCGTCATTATGTGTGTGAAGCGCACGAGGCATTGTACAAACCAGAGAAGAGGTTTTTTAAAGATCTAAGCAGGAAGCCCATGTAAACAGCGACAAGAAATGAAGATCGACTTCAGCAGACAAGAAAAGTGGGGTCGAAGTCAATGAATAAGCTTCGGTCGTGAGCGTTTTTCACAACTACCAAAGAAAATCCTTTTTGACGAACAAGACATCCTTCACTTACGCAGCTTCTGTATACGGTCATTTACGGAAAAGATCTTCCGCTGGAGCTTACATTTCTCTCTCTGCCAAATGTGTTCAACCTCTGCCTCAGTTAACTGGTCAACACTGTCAAACGGAAGCGGCCCATCGTCCTCTAAATCTTTGAGAACTAGCCGTGAGAGAGGACTTCGATGAGATCCCACACGAGCCATCGTCGGTGGCGCGGAAGCAGCCAGGCTCAGCTCTGTGAGCGTACGTTCGTGCCGGAAGCGCTGCTCTATTCGCTCTCGCTTCATCTTTTCTTCTTGCATCAACAGTAAGAGAAATTCTTCGGCGACTGTGGCGGCATAGAGACGCTCCTGACGGGTCTTCTCACACGCCGTCCATTTTGCCAACCCTTTGATAGTCGAAGATGTACTTGCCATGACCTAGCGTCCGTGATCCACCCAAAGTGAGAGCATCAAAAAGCCTTCAGGGTTTCGTCTTCTTGTATGCAATCGTTGTTGAAAAAGATAGTGCGAGGTGGAGTCAACGCTACTGGCAGTCACGAGGATGTTTCAATCGAGTTAGAAAGAGAGAAAGGGTGATACAAAAGCAGTAAGGACGACACCAAGCACTGATCTGCCTTTACTCAACAGTAAAAATGATGCCTTTGCGTCATTGAAGAACACACAGTTCGAAGTTCACTTTCTTTGTGAGTCATTTGGGATGTGAATGCAGGGCAGAGTTTCTAGTCGCAGTTACGCGCAGAGCGTCAACCTCACCCAAATGGCTTGTCCTTCATGCGCCCACAGGCACAGCGGTAAGCCTTGACACCAGATCCGGCACTAAAGCAACACTTTTTTCTTTTTCTTGTCTTTAAGGAGAACACAGTCCAATGAAGGAAAACAGATAATATATCATAAGGTAATGTTGATGTGACAAGAAGAAAAAAAAAGCGGCCCATGAAAAGAGAACGCTTACTTTACTACTTTCGTTGACTTTTTCTCTAAGTTTTCCCATTTGAGACCTGTTCTTGCCTTTTCCTTTCTGATAAAAACAAAAAAAAATCATTCCACAAAACAACCGAAAAATAAAGTACTATAACCCTATTCTAAGTGGAAAACTTGATGTAAAATCTCATCCGTCAGTTCCACTGCTTGAAATCAATTTGAGATGTTTCTACCAGTTTTTTTTTGTTTCACACAAAGCTTACTCCCTGCAACTTTAGCTAATGACCTTGTTAGCGCTCCTGTACTCGTCAAGACGCTCAATGACGGCAGGCGTCTGGAACACATGATCCGGAATCTCGGCACCGCGGTACAGCGACTCCAGCAGCGAAGCAGCACCTCGCGGCGTCGCCTCCCACTTCATGGTCTCTAGAAGAGACTTGGCGAGGAACTCAACTAACTCAATGTGAGGGATGACCACCTTAGAGTAATCATCATCGGGGTCAGCAAACGCGTCCAACTTGTGACCATCCATCTCCACCTTCAGCTGCCCGCCCTTATCGTCAAGGATGGGGTACGCCATCAGGCTGTAGCACTTCAGCAGACGGTGAGGATCACCGAGGTGGGGAGGAAGGAACACACGAATGAAAGTGTTGTTCTCCTTGGAGACCTCACCGAGGCGGCGAAGAACATCGGCATCGCGGGGGTCCATCGTGCAGGCGTACTGGGTACGAATGCGGTCATTTACCTCGGGCTTGCGGAGCATGCTGCTGAAGATGGTATCCAAGGCAGCATTGTCCCAGCCCTTACCAAAGAAGGTGCGGGCGCAAGACACTGCGGCCAGAGAAGGGATGCAAAAGCGCTTCATTCTATAAGGCAAAAAAAGCTGCATATGATATTTTCGACGATGTGTTGCGGAACAAAAAGACCAAGAAGAGTGGGCAAGAAAGCGAAGTGATAATTACAACTGACGCTCAGATGTGATGCTAGCGAAACAGAAAATGCACCATTCGATTCTGTAGTGGAAAGCAGGGATTTAACTTTTTCGAAAAACCCGGCACAGAAACTGAAAAGCTTCCCAATATCCAAGGAGCTTTAGGCAGCAGCAACTAGTTTGCACCCAATTGTCAGCGCACAAGAGGGCGATTCCTCCGCCGAGCTACCACCTCAGTAACTTCTTCAATTTCACCTTGAATGTAAGGCATTGAGCAATAAATTGCAATCAACACGAGTAAGTTCGCCCAACTGGCCTGTGCTCAGAGCCAGCCAAAAAAAAAAATCACTGGTAAACGCACAAACATATCATTGCACATTCATACAAATTTTGATGATGAAGACAACCGACTCGTGTCATCACCAGAAAGCACTGAAGGTCTTCACTGAGGACCATTCACTGACATTAATGGCCTTGTAAAATGACTTCTTGCCATCTTCGCACGTTGCAGCGCAAAAAGATCTAAATTTAACGACCGCATAGTTTTTGATATAAAAGGGGCTTTAAAGAGGGCAGACTTGCCTCGATTCACCCATAAAAATGTAAAGGATTACAGATATAAAACAAAAAAGCTTTACCCTTCAAACTACTTTTCCGAAGGTAATAGCTCCTTAGGGGCACAAAGTAATTCAAGATAACGTTGCATAAAACGAAGACAACGAAAAACTGTTTCAATCGCTGCGCTGGACACGCTTGTGAAATTGAATTAGCCATCTTTATTCCATT
>LJSK01000046.1:8214-109964 GCA_001299535.1 Leptomonas seymouri
TTTTTTTTTTTGCTTTGCTTGGGCGGCTTCTGGTCTCTCCCTTTCCTGCATCACCGCTTCACACTTTGTTGCCCGGCGACAGAGGTTGAGGGGTGCCTGGGGACAACGCTCTCAGATACACCCTGCCGCTCCTTTGGGACTTGCTTTCCATAGAGCCACGTGTAGACATATACATATATATATATATATATATATATTCAAGGCCGATCGCCGTGGAACACTCCAGCCTCCGGCATAACGAAAAGAAAAAATGAAGAACTTTATCCTCAACAGCTTCGGCTTGAAGAAGGACAAGAAGAAAAGAGAAGGCGAGGTAGATGACCTAGCGGACGGAGCAGCGCCGCAGGAATCCATCAAAACGAAGGACAGGGACTCCAAGCAAAAGAGGGGCACTGCCACCACCAGCAATGTTTCTTCTGTAGCCGGAAAAGGCGGGTCGGCATCAGCGTCGCCCACTAGTATCAACAGCAAAACCAAAAGTGCTGAGGAGAACGGAGCGGCCGCTTGGTCGAAGAAAACGTTGGCATTGCCTCTGGGAGCGGGTGGTAACTCGACAGACCCGCTGCCGCCGCCGCCACCCCCCCCAGCGAGCGGCTCTCCCAGCGTTCAGCTTAACCCGGCCCAGCTGGGCTTAAACTACACCGGGCTGGAAGACTCGGACGACTCCACGAAACAAGCGGCAGACATCTTCCCCAGCGGACAGTCCGATGTGAGTATCACGCAGGTCACCGAGGTATTTCAGGTGTTCCGTCCTTTCGTGGACAACTGCGACACTGCGGCGGTGAAGCAGTCGTCGCTGTTGAAGCTACGCAAGATACTACCGGCGATCGCGGCTGTGGACACGACAGTCGTGGAGGCGACCATCGAGGCGCAAGACTTCCACCATTCTTTTGCCATTGGTCCGATGCTAAACCACCTGTTGGCGCAGCCCGCCCCGCTGCGCGCGCGCCTTTGCATTGCCATCTACCGTTTTTGTGGGGAGATGCTAGAGGAGGTGGAGGACGAGGTGCTGTCTTCCACGGCTGGCCTCTTCTCCGATCTCTTGGCCTTTAATCCGAATTTGAGTATCGGGGCAAATGCTGGTCAGCCCACCTCCCTCACCGATGCCAACTTGCCCACCCTCGACCGCTGTCCCAACATCGATCTCGCCAAGATTTACCTCAATCTCCTTCACAAGGAGGACTACTTGCCGACGGCAGAGGAGCTGAATGAGATTTGCCTCCGTGCGCATGATCTACTGCGTGCTGAGCCAAATGTGCTGGTAATCAGGATGCCGGCCGTGCTGGTCGGGGACTTGCACGGGCAGGTCCGAGATCTTCTTGAGAACGTTCTGCCGCGAGGTGGGCCACTCGTGCCGCCCAGCGTGCTGACTGCTGCGGCTGCAAAGTTGCGGAACACGAAGGCGAAGACGGGGCCAACGACCACCCCTGCCGCAGCGCCCCAGTCGAACTCAGCCACTCCGGTTACGCAGGCTTTCCCCGGTAAAGCCCAACGCAAGTCTTCTCCCCACCCCTCAGCCGGTAAAGTGCCGTCAACCAGTACAGCGACAGAAAATGCCTCTGAAACCTCTGTCAACTACTTGTTTCTTGGTGACTATGTCGACCGCGGCTCAGACAGCCTGCGTGTAATCGCCCTCCTTTTTACTGCAAAGGTGCTGTCGCCCAACACGGTGTTCCTCCTGCGCGGCAACCACGAGTGCGCCAACACGAATCGCTTCTACGGATTTCTCGATGAGTGCTACCGCCGCTACCCCGTCGTGAACAACAAGGTGACTTCTCTGCAGATGTGCACGCTGTCCCCGTCTGAGGAGGACGCCGAGGATCGAGAGGCCGGCGAGGCCAGCAGCAGCACCAGCGGTGGCGATGCTGGGGGAAGCGGCCATAAAGCGACGAGCTCCCGGAAGCTCAGTCCGCGGGAACAGATAGATCAAATCAATATCGCCTCTGCTGGTAACGGCGGCTCGGACGACATGAGCTGGGATATGAAAGACCACCCACTGTGGCTCGTGGCCAACAATGCTTTTAAGATGCTGCCTCTATGCGCTGCGCTCTTTGAGGAGGTGACGGAGGTGCCAGCTGAGGAGGCAACAGTGGGCGCCGCTGCTGCAGAGGGGGGTGCATCAACGGCGGTGTCCACAGCCGAGGCGATTCCCACCCCAACACGGATCGCTGGCTCCGTGGAGGCGTCCGGTGCATCAGCTGCCACCACTGCTGAGAGGCGTGGGACGGAAAAGCCGATGACCTCGACTCCTGCCCATTCGAGCACGAACGCGAATCGGGCCTCCGCAGCGGCGCTGAAGTCGCCCTACACTGTAGGGAAGAAGACGTCTCCGGCACCCTCTTCAAAGAACGGCGGGCTGCGTCGCCCCCGCAGCTCTAATGAAGAATCGGCCCCATCCGATTCTTCCACTGCCGCCAGCGCCACGCCAAAGTCGCAGGCGCCAGCCGTGTCGTCTACCGTGCCGAAGACACGCAACGTGGTGCGGGTGTGCGCCATGCACGGCGGGTTGTCGCCCTTTATAGGTGACAGTCTCGATGGCATTATCGCCATCAACCGCTTTCGTGCAATTGAGCGTGGCGCACTGGCAGATCTGACGTGGTCGGATCCAACCTCGGGGCCGGTGCAGCTTGGCGATGATAGGAATGGCGGCGCTGCTGCGGACGGTGCCTCCGAGCCAACCTACACGCCCGGTAGCAGCCCCATTCTGGAAAACAACACTGCCAACACCAACGTTATGTTTTCCATTCCCAACTCAAAGCAAGTCCCTCTGAGCACGTTTCTCGCTCCCTGCGTATTTCGAGGCGCGGCAGCGGGCTTCACCGGCAACCCGCGTGGCACGGGCCACATCTTTGGCGAGGATATTACGATGAACTTTATCAACACGAATCACCTGTTCTTCATCGTCCGTGCGCATCAGTGCGTGCAAGAAGGGTTTCAGTGGTCTCACCACAACCGCCTGCTCACCATCTTCTCTGCCCCGAATTACTGCGGCATGCGGAACAAAGGCGCCATTCTGTTTTTGGATGCCCAGGGGGCCCCGACGTTAGACCAGTACGAGTACACCGAAGATTGCGATAGCCTCCTGATCGGTACGATGAGTGTGCCACATCCACCGAAAATGTTCTCCTAGTTCAAGTGGAGGCGAGAGGGAGATGAGAGATGGTAGTGAAACAACTTCTTTTTTCTTTTTCAAGTCTTTTTACGCGTCGCCAGGTGACCCGCAAGTTGCAGAGGAGTGTTGACGGCCTTACGTTGTCTGTTTCTCGGTTAATGGCGTGAATGTAGCGCCTGTCTATCGATCTTTTTTTTTCATTCGCCACCTAATATTCACTTATTGCTCCTTGTTTGCATTGCTCAAAGGCTGTGGTTTCTTACATATTTATATAGATGCTTTCTGTTGATGTTGCCGTTTGTCGTTCTCAGGTGCTCACGAGCCTCAGTATTGTGGTTGTGTGCATTGGCGCATGCCCTTCTCAGCTTCACTTCACTCCACTTTCTTTTGTATCTAAAGGAGGGCAATCGTGATGTTAACCCTCATTCTCTTGACGGCTTTATGTCTCCTGTGCCTCTATTTCTGTTCCCTACTACTATTGTTGTTGATTTACGTCCCGGCACTGTTGCCCGTCCACGGCAACTGCTGATGGCTTTTCAAGCAAAGGGAGCGATTTCCTTTTTTTTTACTTGCTTGCGTGATATATTTTTCGGGCCATTATGGTGCCAAAAGTGCTGGTTCGTCCCCTTGAGACCATCACCTACTCTCCACTGAATCTTCTAACGTGCATGTTGACTGCGCTCGACTAAGAGTGCATGAGCCGACCCCCGTTTATTTTTAAGTGCGTGCGCTTGCCTGCATCTTTGTGTTGTAGAACCTAATTTATATTCGTTCTTGGCTCCGGTCACCACGAGCTAATACGCCGCCAACGTATAGGGGAGTGTAGAGGTGCGAGTGGAAGGTGAGGAAAAGGAGAAAGGAAAATGAAACGAATAAAGACGTGATGGGTCGACAATTGGGAAAAAAGGAAGAGAAGAGAATGCGATTTGAAATCTACAGGACAAGTCTAGCCTTATGTGTTCTGATCTATTGCTTTTTTTTTCTTCTTGTCATCTCTGTGTACACGTTGGCGATGCAGTTAATTATTTATTTGTTTTTACGCCCCCTCGTTGTGCTTTATTCTTCCCTTTTTTTTCTTATTTTAAAGATCTACCAGTGGATGCGTTTTACGCATACACAGTTTAAACCGACGCCAATTGGTGGATACAGCTTGCTTTTCCCATATGCCGTTACTTCTAATCCTTCATGCTCAGTGTTTTGTTTTCTCTTCCCGCGTTCTCTTCCCTTGTGAATGGCGTTCATGCACCTCATTTGTTATGGGAGCGATAGCGTAAAGTTTGGTGGCTGTTGTGGACACAGCGCAGTTAGCACGGATCTCCCGTTGCTTTTTTTTTTTTTCTTTCATCAAGACCCGACAGAAATCAAAAGAGCTCGTCCTTCATTTTCTTTTCTGTTTTAACAATGACTCGCCACGCGCCTTTCTTTGCTGATCTACCTTTTCTCATCAACCACATTTTTAGATATTTATATGCATTTCGGCAGCACGCTTGCGAGCTTCACCTGACGCTGGTAAGGGGACACAACAACAGCAGCAACAGCAGCAACAGCAACAACAAAAGTGAAGAAATGATATTTTCCATCTATTTTATACGCCCGCACTCTGCTTTTATTTCCATTTCTGTTTCTTTGTTTTGTTTTTATTTTCTCCCGAAAACTTCCGTTTTCCAGTCATTTCAGTTGGTCAATATTTCTCTCGTCTTTTTTTTTCGGTTCTTGTTGTTGTTCAAGAAAATGGGTGAATTTTTTGTTTTTTGATGCTGATCTTTCCACAAAGCTGTACGTGCACAACACTTACGTCTCCCGTTGTCTTTGCTCCTTTTTTTTTCTTTTTTATGTGTGTATTGCGTGCGTATCGTTTGTGCTCAACGCGACCATGTTTGGCGTGTGTGTTGGTGTGTCAGCCGGGATACTTGCAAAGGTAGTTGCGTGTTTTATCGGGTGCTATCTGTCATTAGCGTTTATTTTTTGGGTGCCTTTAGTCTACAGTTGATGCAGCTGCGTTATGCCATTCTCTTTGCATTCAATGGTAGTTGATGCTTCACGCTGATTCGTGTGCTTTCCACACTTTCTTTTTTTGTTCATCATCGGCGGAGCCTCACAGTCACAGGCTCAACGAGGGGTATATGGTGGCGGTAAGCAACAAGAAGAGCAGCCATTTTTTTGTCGAAGTATTCGTCTGGCTGACTTTTTTTTTCCGAAAAATCCCGCTGCAATGTCTTCCGAAAAAATATATGCTTTCTTTTTACCTAAGGTGGGCAAGCGCATGCCCGTTTCGTCCTCTCTGATTGCTGTGTGTGCGTGTGCGTGTGTATGGTGGCCTTTGTTCATTTCCTGTGCTTCTCCGTATTGCTTGAAAGCACATTTCTTTTGACACCCATGGCTTTGATGTAGACAAAAGAGAACAGAGAATAAAAGTATGAGTGTTTAAAGGCGATACGTGGTCGTGTGGAATGAAACCGAGAAAAGAAATTTATGCTTAGAGCTAAGGGGGCTGTCACAATTGCCCCCTCCTTCATTGCATCTATTTCCTTTCTTTTATTTGAGCTGATAAGAAGTGTGGCTCGAATCGAAAGTGAAACTGCAGTTACTTGCAGATAAGCGATGATGCTGCTGAAATTGATGCGCACACCGTTTAGGCTTAATTTACGTAGGTCCGTCTGTGGCTCTCTTAACTTGGCTTCCTCCTGGCACTTCCTTTCCGGGCTTTGAGATGATATTTATCTCTTCAACTCCTCCCTGATTGGCTCAAAGGCAGCAATGACTGACAAGTCGCCCAGCGCCGCATCGGAGCCCTCCTTCTGCCCTGCTCAGCGACCATCTCTGACCCCGCAGCGGCTACAAGAAAAGGGACCAAACGACACCCTCGTGCTGAACTCACCGTATGGGCCCACACGCAACATCACCTATGGCTGGGGAAGCCTCTTCAAGCCCCCCATGTCTGCTGTTATTGCGGGCCATCCGCACATTCACATCGGCATCAGCTCTCTTAACGGGGTACCAACTGTTGGAAAGTCTGACCGCAGCATGCGCAGTCTCCTCATGCAGTACCGCAAGAAGTTTAACTGCCTCGAACACTGCTACCCCTATCATAGGGTGGGCGACGCCGCTACCTGGAAGTCGTGGGCGGAGATGGTGAGGGACAGTGACACGATCAATCTTGAAAGCATCAAAGCTCTTCCATCTGATTCGACCCCTTCCTCATCTCGTGCTGTTTTGCAGACGACCGGAGGCTCCATAGCGGCAGCTGCATCGAGCGCAGCTGACGCCCCGGCGCTCTCGCTGCACACGCTCACCGTCAACGCTGCTCGCTTCATGTACACTATCAAGGCCAACAACCTCCTCACCCATGCAAAGCAGCTGCAGATGCGTGACAGCGAAGTGCAGGAGCATGTAAGCACCTTTTTTCATCAGCGTTGCCCTCTTCTTGAGCCCTTTCTCGGACCCGTCCTTGTGCAGTTGCCGCCTTCCTTTCGTTACTCGCAGGTGCACGTTGAGCGCCTCTCCGAGCTGTACGAGCAACTCACCAGAGAAGAAATGACTTTGAAGGAGGTGATGGCCACAACAGCAGTTCAGACATCGGTGTCTTCACGGGACCTGCTAACGTGTCAGCTGCGACAACAGCGCCGCATTCGCATTGCTGTGGAGTTCCGCCATAGCAGCTGGTATAGGCAGGAGACCTTTGATTTGCTCCGCTCGTTTCGTTGGGCACTCGTCGCTGCGCACCACCACGATGACCCCACCTTCTCCAGCGTCGTAGACACCGGCGCGGATTTTCTGTACCTGCGCCTGCACGGCCCGCTGGGCCGCAGCGTCGGCGACTACGGCTCACTCGCGATGAAGCTGTGGGCAGAGGAAATACTCCATTACCTGCATCCCACAGGCGCCACGACAGAGGAGCAAAAGGAGGTGTTTGTGTTTCTGAATAACAGCGATTCCAACGTGGGCGGCACGACTAGCTCGACGGTGGACGCGACGTGTCTCGCAGAGCACCTCCGTGCGCGACTCCACTCCATCTGTGACCCCCTGAGCTCTCCATCGAACAAAGCTTCGGCGCTTGGGGCACCGACACAGCCGACGAGCGTGGCCGAGTTAGCGGCAGCGTCTGCTGTCGTTCAGAGCGCGAGGGCGCCAACGGCGGCTTCTGTCGTGTCTGGTGGCGAACGCGGTGAGTGCTGGGAGGAAAAAGAAGCTCCTCCTGCAAAGCGTCCCCGCACCGCAACGCAGAGTGGAAGCGGTCGCGACGACGAGGTGATTATCGATTAGGTGGGGTGGAGGGCCCTCCGACTTGCTGGTTGTGTCTTTTCACTGCGTGATGCGCCGTCCACAACAGGGGCTCCGCGATGTCCAACAGCGCGAGGAGTATAACGGCTTTGCTACATCGAACGATGCTGCATTCTATCGCTTATTTATTGAAATACCACAAGGAAAATAAAATAGACTCTGGTGAAGTGCTCGCCGTGCTGTGGTCGTTGGACTGAAAGAAGGCTAGCTGAAATTGGGTAGCGTTGAAGGAGGACGCCAATGTGTTTTGTTTTGTGGGGTAGCCTCCCTTCCCTTCTAGGCGCAGACGCATCTCCACATGCAGCACAGCCACAATCACGTACTATTCGAAGTAAGACGTTGGCTACGCATCTTCATTTTTCTCCCTCTCTCTGTACCGCGTGCGTCTTCTTTTCGTTGCGCGCCCACCTCGAAACTTCATCCTTTCGCTTTTGAATCCCACGCGTGCTTTAATCGCAGATGCCTATGAGCACCACAAGAAAGAAAAAACGATAGGAATAATAATAGCCGTTGCAGCTGCCCTTCTCTTTTTGTATTGGAGCTCGTTGAACGCGTCGACGAAGCGGTGCATGTATGCGTTGGCGAGAGAGAAGGCCCATCTGTGTCTCCACTACTGCTCTCCCCCTTTTCATTCATTCATTCGATTTACAAAGGTTTTCTTCATTGTTTGATTTTTAGTCCTTCGGACGGTGCTTCTCACGTCCCAAAAGTGAAAAGAATCGTCACCGCGCAGCAATGGCGGCAAGAGGTACGAAAGAGCCTCCGCTGCCGAGTGACCTGCAGGCTCGCCTAGACGCGCTCATGTGCCAGTCGCGGAGCGTCGATGAAGCTGACACATCGAGGCACCTCGCCCAACTTCTCGCGGACTGGAAAGCGTTGGGAAACGCCTGCTATGACCAGGGCTGCTTTATCGCCGCCATACGGTGCTATACAAAGCTCATGGCCCTCCCCGGCGGGGACACGGCGACAATTCATAGCAACCGCAGTGCTGCATACCTGCAGTCATCCATGCACGCTGGTCCTTCACTGGCGCTGAAAGATGCAGAGAAGGCGGCTGAGATGGAGCCGACGTGGTTCAAGGCGTATCTACGTGTAGGGGATGCGCAACGACTGCGGGGGAACGTCGTAGAAGCAGACACGGCTTATCGACGTGCTCTTGCATTAAAGCCGGACTGTGAAGGGGCACGGAGCGGCCTGCGCGCACTAGAGGAGATGGTCCGGCTGGATGACGCAGCAGCGGCGCCAAGGGGTGCGACGACGTCTTCGTCTTCGTCTGTCCCAAATTCCTTTTCGACATCAGGGACCATGAAGACAGACACGGCGTCCAGGGTAGAGGCGCCGCTGATCACGCAGGAGCAGCAGCTGGAAGGATGGAAGCGCGAGACCAGCGTGCGCGAGGATCGGACTGGCATGCGGCCTGCATCAGTCTCCTTAGCCGAGGCAAATCGACAGCAAGGCGCGGCGATCAAAGAGGCGTTACTGAGCAAATTTCGCTCGAAGGTGGAGGCAGACGAGACGCTCGGCAATACACTTCGGGAGCGGCATGAGGAGGGGGTACTGCTAGGCGACGGTGTTGACTACCGCGAAGCCGACAAGTACCGCCGCGTCTACGCGCGCTCCACCAACGGCATTGGTCTAGGCATCTCTGCGGATGCGTACAAGGAGTACGCAGGCCGGGTTGACCATCGAACGTGGTGATACAGTGGTGCATGCGACCTTATATCGTTTACCTCTGCTCTGCCAAACAGAAAAAGAAAAGAAAAAGACGACAGCAGAAATCCCGTGTACGTGCTGATACAAAGATGCTTCTTAAGCAGCCCTTTAAAGGAGTTTACCCGAGGTATTTCCATGCCGGTGTACTCTGCTGCTTTTATTTTCATCCTCCCCATGATGTACAGCCTACGAATTGACGCCCAAAGTCTTCTTGAAGGACACGGGAGTATTCTATACATTGATCTGGAAAGCGCGAAGAAATGGAGTTGAAAGATAGTGATGAAGGTGAAAAGGCTGTCTTGGACGCCTGCTGTTACGCGTAAGAAAGAAGGAATAAAGCGTGCAATGGAGTGGAGGCTGCAGTTTCGTTGTGTCTCCTGCTTCATCGACCGCATGGTCAGTGCACTTCCATATCGGTGTTCACGTTCGTCTGCTAGATGAACTTCAAAAAGGCTTCGTCGCACAGATATGTTTGGGATGCATCGCCTAAACTGGGCTCCCTCTGCATATGAGCTGCCATGATGCCACTAATCCCCCCCCCTTCGTCTGCTACTCTGAAAATGCGAATTCGCCACAATAACGGACGTACGCGCACACACAACGCGTCGTTGCTGAACAACACACGGTGATCGTCTCTGGCCACGTGGGTGATAATGCCACAAAACCCCTCATCCACACAGCTTTTACGTTTATCTACGCCGACACAGATTAGCTTCACTGTGCTGTTTATTGCTCTCTTCTTTTTTTTTTTATATTTTACGCATTTGAGTTGGTGGCGTAAGAACAGTTGGGAAATCAACAACGTATTCTTCACTTTTGTTAGCCCACCTCACTTGTATATCCCTGGAACTGCCAAGATGTGTGGAAGGCGATAGAGTTCAATGCCGAGCGAACACCAACGACGCAAAGTGGAATACTTCGAAGAAATAACACCTTCTGCTCCATTTCTCTTCCTCTCCTTTTTTTTTTTTACAAATAAACAATCTCTTCCCCCTGTCTTATCACTACGACAAGCTACAGTAAGGCGGAATTTGCTGTAGCGGGTGAACCCCGCATCTCCGAGCAAAGCCCGCCAACCATTTGCCACCACCACCAATACGGGTGTGTGCCGCCTTCCAGGCTTTTTGCTTGGCAGCTCTAAACCATCAATAATCCACAGGGAATTTCTTTCTTTACCCATACACACCAGCAATAGGGTCAATTTAAATTTTTTCGTGTGTGCTCCCCGCTCTATCACCCTTCTTTTTCCTTTCGTGCAAGGCGCAATTCTGCTCCCACATTTCCCTACCCCCTCTCTCCCCTCCATTGCCGTTGCACTACATCGTTAAGGAAGCCACACAACTTGCTCTTTCTGTGCGTGTAGTGAATACTCCGTTCTTTTCTATTTAAAAGAAAAATCTCCGGTTATACATGGCTGTTGTTTCTCTGTAGTTTATTTCTTCTCAGAGCTAGTTCAGCGCTTACCTTCCTTTACGTGTCTCTCTGCTTTATTTTCTTTTGTTCACCTCTGTTTATGTTGAGGGACGCATGCTTCTGCAGCGCATGATAACCAGGCGGACGCTTTACTCCCTTCAGTAGAAACGTATATATATGTTTTTTTTTGTGGTGTTGGTTGTGTGCTTATTTTTATTCTAAAGGGAATCGGCGGTAACGGTGCTGAAGGTACTGCCCAAAACCCGTGAGCGACTCCCATTCGCTGCCCGTTCGCGCGCTACATGTCCGTCTGACCAAGCTGTTTATTTTACCTTCATAGATAATAGTGATTGCTGTTTTCATATTAGAAAACACTGCTTTTCTCTTTTTCTTTTAATGATTGAACGCTTTTTAGGTACTTGATCTGTTTCCCCCCGCTTGCTTTCGTTTAGGTCCAGTGCATACGCCTCTTCTTCACCAACGTTTTCCGCGACTTGTGCTCGTGGGCTCTCGGCGCTTGAGTAAAGGCTGTGCACGGGCCTTGCAATTGATGTGCGTCGCTGCAGTGCAGATCAGCGACAGGAGCGCGAATTAATATCTTCCTCTTTGTTGCTGTTGATTTCAAGTTCTTCTATGCTCCCCTAAAATTTTTTTTATTGCTCCCGTCACATTGGTCCCCCTCCTTGATGCGCCATTGCTGTTTGGTTGAGTTATTATCTGAGTCTCTGGATGTCGGAGCAAACTGCAGCTGCGCAGAATGCGGACTCACGTTGTATTGCGAACGCCTTCTTTGGCAAGACGGATGCCTCTGTTGCGACGCAGTCTCAGCGGTGCCGAAGGACTTCACATCAGCGTCTATGCCCCGAGAGCCCTCCCAAGTCAAGTTCCGCCGCGTTAAACGTTGCCAACGACAGCCCCGCCCATCTACCCGTCGAGATGAGCGGTGCAGGCGCATGCAATAGTCACGGCGAGGAGAGAGCGGGGGGATGCGATGCGCATAACACGTCGAACGTGCAGCCCACACAACACAGTGTCGTTGACAGCAACAGCAGCAGAAGCCATGATATGGGTTCTCTTATATCGGAGAAAGCCACGACAGCATCTGCTTCGCAGAAAGATCGTGTGACGCGAGCAGCGGAAGGTGGGCGGGGCGGAGCGCATCTCTCGGCATGTTCTAGAGCGTTGAAGGATGAGGCGTGCTCGGGTCCTGCCAAGCGATGGAGCTCTTCTCAAAGTAGTGCCACACCAGAAAGACCCGGAGAGACTATTACGGGGAAGGCGGCAGTGGTGCAGCGCACGACGGATAGTCGCAGCTTTCCAAATGCGTTGTGTATGAAGGATTCGCTCACCTCCTCCCATTTCTTTGGCGGCGACAATGTGGGTGGAGAGGGGGGCAGCATATCAAACGGCAACACAGTTGCCAACGCCTGCGAGTATGCACCCTCTCACATGTCGTTTCCACTTAGCGCGGAGGAGCGCCTGGATGTGCAGTGTGTCTACCAAACATACAGAGAGCGGAGCACAACAGCAGCTTCAACCCAAGAGGGTTTCGTAACAGCGTTACGCGAGTTGTACGCCAAGGCACACGAGAGAGCCAATACGACCGCGCCTTTCGTATCGTGTCCGTCACTGACTGCCCCAGAGCTGCTGCAAAAAGCGGAGATGTGCTTTGGAACCGTTCGCTTCCGTGAAATCATGGACTCAGTCTCCGGTGGGGCGAGTGCGAGCGCCGGTGATACGGCGGCGGCGCGGGCGCCGTTTACCCTACAAGACGCGTTGGGCCTTTCGGGTGTGCTCAAGTTTGAGTTTACCCCTCCCATATTCGTGGAGAGAATCGGCAGCGACAGCAGCCCGCGCGGCACTCCTCAGCGCAGCAAGCAGCGTCCCACGGCGACAAGAGGAAGTAGCGATGAAGATGGAATTGCAGCAGAAGGAAGCTCCACGCATGCATCTCATCCATCTGGAGTCTCACCTGTGGCTCTTCCCTTGGCAGCAGGCCGTCGCATGTTTCCCCACGCACCCAAGTCTTCCTTGTCCGCTGAAGCGTCCTTGACCAGCGGTTCTGCCGGTACCTGCTTCAGTCCTTCCCCTCCGCGAGCTGCTTCCCGTAAAGCTGGCACCCGCTCCCCGAACTCCCCTGCTGCACTAAGCACTGCACCACCGCCGACAGCTGCCATGGACCAAGCTGCAGCAACACTCGCGTGCGCTCCCTGCAGTGAGGCCAACCTCGGTGCGGCAGCTCCGCCTTCTCTTTTTATAACATCGAAGGCCGACGAGGCAAAACACAAGCCACTCGCACGGCGAGGCACCGGGGTTGCATGCCACCGTAAAGTGGCGCCGCTCGCGCCAAGCAGCGCGTGCAAATGTCGCTCGGACAGTGCTCTGCTCAGGGACGCGACCGTGCGTGCGTACATGGTGCGCAAGGCCTTTGCGGAGCTTACCGATGGCTGCAGTGGTGCCCACCGCTGCGTGGGCTTTGAGCGACTGGCTGAGGTGCTGCGACTGTTTGAACTTGGCCTTAACCCCGCCGCCATGTGGCGCGTGTGCGGCGGCGTGCGCCAGGGCAAAGAAGGCAACACGGAAGGCGTGCAGATCGACTATACCACCTTTGAGAGGCTCATTGAAGCTGGGCTGCGGTGCCCCCTTGGCGCGGAGCATCACTCGCACGATCAGAAAGGGCACGCAAAATGCAGTGCTGGTGCCGGCCAAGGGGAGGACACAGCCCCCGCGGTGCTTTATCTTCTCATGTCAACCGAACCCTCCTCGGTGCACGCAGCTGGTGCTACGCCCGTCCTCCCAAGAAGTGGCGGCGACGGACATCCCGGTAATACAGTCTCTGACACTACCTCTCAGCAGGGTAACTACGGTGGCAACGACCCGCCAACGTTGGGACTGGCAACGGGTAGTGCCTCGCATCGCACCGTGAGCCGCAGCGTCAGCACCTCCTCTCTCGCTGCGAGTATTACGAGCCTCACGCGGTCGTCGTCGGACACTGACGATGCGTACCCTGCCATTGCCGCACATGGCTCAGCCATCGCGGTGCTCTGTCGCGAGATGCGATCGAGATTGCGCGCCGCAGTGTTTCACGGAGCCGATGGCAACGCTGAAGGTAAGCATCTGGAGACAGCATCGCAACCCGGCGAGAGGATACGACATAAAGACTCACCATCCCTTAATCCTCCATCGCCACCTTTCACCACCTCCTCACCAGCTGTGCTCGCCGCAGCGGCTTCCAATCTCAGCCCACCGTTGGCCGCACGCTCAGCAGACGCGTCTGTAGGAGTGTCGTCCCTGTCACCATGCGTAGAGGCTTCCGAGGGAAGCCAAAGCTCACATGCGGCGGCTGGGAACGAGGTGTACCACACTTCTCCTTCCGCCCCTCGCAGTAGTACCCCAGCGGAGACATCCCTCAGTGATCAGAGTGGTCCGGGTGCGAGCAAATCGCAATTCCTCTCACCAGCAAAGCGGCTGCCTGCCGAGTTAAAGACGCAGCAGCCGCAGCAGCGAGAGCATTGCTATGACCACCAGGCAGACTACCAACAGCCACCCGCATTCTTGGCGCTGCATTCGATGCCATCACGTGAGGCTTTGCAGCAATGGCAGCACGATATCTTGCCGCCATCTGTAGCGGCGCAGCGGACAGCCCCTTATCTCCTTGTCCCTGCAAGCACTACAACAGCTAACGCATTGGCGATACCTTCAGACCACGTTGGTGCAGGAGAGGCGTCGCAGCGTGGCCACCACCGCCATAGTAACAATAGTAACGCAGCGAGTGCTGGGGCTGGTGGTGATGCTTCGATGCGTCCTCACTCTCCGCAGGGCTCGCAGCCGTCGGGCTATCGAACGTTGCCCCTTTGCGGTGCCACGCAGGTGGTGGCACACCGTCCAAGCCGCCACGCTCCGCGTACAACCGCTGCAACCAACGGACCTATACACCAACGCTCCTCCAAATCCTGCAAGGCCGTCTCCCCCGCGTCCGGCAGCCCCACAAATCTGTTTCGGCGACGGACGCCACGATGGGAGCGAATAGTGGCCCTCTCCCCGTATTACACTCCGCAGTCCAAACCTCCGCTGCAGAGGTATTCCAATGGGAACAACACGGGAGTGTACGCGCACTTGGCGGGGGCGGTGCGCATGCCGTGGCGGCAGCGCCGATTAGTGAACGAGGAGCCCTTCCAAAGCCCTGCCCAACAGCCACTCCTACATGGCCTTCCTCGCACTGCCTCACCTGTTGTCGGCGCACGGTCGCCGACGTTGCAGCTGCGCCATCTGTCCTCATTGGCGCCGCAGCGGAGTAGTCGGTCGCCCTATGCACCCTCTACTGATTCCCTTGCTAGCTTCACCACACATACTGTGCCTCATCAGATGCACCAACCTAAACAACCCTCAACAACAACAGACGCCACAAGTGCTTCGGATGGTTCTTCGTCGCTGCAGCTGCAGATACATTCGCCACAGCGACGCGAGCGGCAGCAATCCAGCGCGTTACGAAGTCATCAGAGCAGCGACGTGCGGCACCCCCTACAGCAAAAAGAACAATTGAGCGCAGTTGGCGTGCCTGCACAGGTGCGTTGCGGAGCACCGCCATCACACCACCCACCTAACCGGAGTGCCGGCAGCACTGCCTCCCCTTACCCCTACACCCCCACCGTCTCTCTTCAGCAGCTACGCCGCACGTGGGTTCTTGCGGAGCTGTCCGACCTCTTTATGGAGCACGAAGTCCTCACCAACCGCCTCGCCGCCTTAAAACGCCCTGCGGCCTCTCGCGCTCCTGGTCAGCCCATGCCGCAGCGTCTGTCTTCTGCGCTCAGCTCATCGCCGAGCCCCCGCAGCTCACAGACGCGCCAGCAGGAAGCAGAGGAGTGCGAAGCCGCATTGAGAGCCATCTCCCGGCTCATCCACTGCTACTTGATGGAGTTAGCGGTTCTCGGCATCTCCGTGGACGACAACAGTATGAGGGCCGAAGGGAATGGTGACACTGCGAGTTGCCCGATCTCTTCCGATGCTGGAGAGCGGAGGGACGCAAAACCAGAGGAGGTGAGGGCGCCGAAAGGCGGAGGCTACTCCGCCGACGTCATCGCCGCGAACTCTCAAGCCTCATTTGCTGCGACACCGGGGGCCGCTTGCCGCTCCATCAGTTCTCTTTCGGATGTGGCCTGCAACCCAATGCAAGCGCCCCCTATGCTGCTGCAGCGCGAAATTACAACTTCCGTACCGGGGGAGAGCAAGTCGGAGGCGTCACGTGCAGTTGTGGGCTCGTTCCCAAGCCGGTACGTATCCACAGTTCTGTCGTCTTTGAAAAGCGATCCTTTGTCATCCCCAAAGGCCATCTCCAGAAGTGCGGACAAAGTGGAGGTGCCTAGCAGTGTTGACGGCCGCACTGGTGGTGAGGACGAAGGTGGGCGCTACGCAGGCCTGCCGTCAAGGCCGCCACACGGTAGTAGCACCATCTCCGAGCCTACCGTGTGCTGCCCGCAGCGGAGCGAAGACTCGAATTTCAACTCTAACCAAAGCTCCTATTCTCCGACATCGCTCAGCATGCACGCGTCCACTGTGCTGCCAGGTGGCTGCTCGATGAACAGCGGACGGAAGCAGCGGCCGCCGATGCTGGCGACGCTGGCCTTGAGCGGAACCAGAGCACGCGCCGGGCGGTCACCGTCGTTCTCGATGTCGGACTCATCGAAGCTGCTTGCCATGTGCAATGAAGACGCAGAGACGGTGACACGATCCTCTTGTGAGCTGTCGGCGAATGACGGCGCTAAAGCTTCGAAGACTTCCACTCTTTTACCTGGTGTGAACGCGGTGTCAACGGGCCGAGTCGCCTCAGGGGCGTGTAGCAAGTCATTAATAGTGACCGCAACGACGACGGTAGCTACACAACGTGCGCCGAGTACCGACAAGCACAACAGCGTGTCAACGGTGCTCTCCAACCCTGCCGCCCACTCCTCTGTCGATCTTCCGCCGCTGCGGACTTTGTCCTGCAGCCCACCCATGATGCAGCCACTTGCCAGCTCTTTTGCCACGTCCGTCTCGACGACCCCCACGTCGCTTTCTTCGACAGCAATGACTGGTGCTACGCAGGACTTGCATGGATATCCCTCGCCTCTCACCGCCACGACTACTCCCGCCACGGCACTGGAGTGCGAGGGAATGTACGATGATGATAGTCCGTCGCCGCGGGCCAACGTATATTTGGAGTGGGCGGTGACGCAGCTGGAGAAGCGTCAGCATCTGCAGCGGCAATGCAGTGGAGGCGGTGACATCAGTAGCAACGGTGAACGCTCTACTCGCATCACCAGCACCAACGGCCGTAACACGCATATGAAGAGCTTGATGTCGCTGCACTCGAACAGCAGCAGCGCCGTGCACAACGGTCACGCACACTCGACCATGCCTACCTGCCCGCGTACCACGTCCCCCACGAACGGCTCCTGGCCAGTGTCGCGCGCCGGCTTCGGTAGCGGGTTGCGCGCCCGGTCGCAGACTGGCGCCAACCGTAGCACGGCGAGTAGTGGCAGGGCGATGCCGAATTCGCTGAGCGCGTCGAAGCAGAGCAGCGAGATTGGCCTAGCTGCTATCCTCACGAATCGGCAGAGCAGCTCCTTGCCCACACAGTGTACAACCGAAAGTGATGACCGCCCGTCGCACATCCCTAGCAGCGTGACCACTTTAACCGACGAGTCGCCGCTCCTCGGCTACTCTGTTGGTGAGCGCGCCGCGTTGCTTCGCCGGAGCGTCGCCACGGGGGAGAGCTTGCGCAGTCACAACGGCAGTGCAATGGTGGGCCACTTGAAGGTCATCTCGCTGGGGAGCAGCGGGATTTCGCAGGTGTCTGGCATTAGTGCGCCGCTAGATTTTTTAGCCAGCACGACGGGGAGTGCTTCCGCACAGAGCCGTACTGGGGGGCTAATACAGCGACTGGGACACAGCTCGACGACTCATCGCGCGACCCGTTCGGCTACCCGGCAGTACGGAGGCTCCGAAAACATTCGCTCCTACAGCGCCTTTGAGAAAACTGTGTCGTCTTCTCTGCCTGCCGGGTTTTCCGGCTCTATGTTTCCCAAACGCGATGCCGATGGAAACGTCATCCACGAGGGTGATTAGTGTATGAAAGAAAAGAAATGACTGAGCGCAAAGAGAGGAAGTGGCCATGCTAGAGGATGAAGGGTGACCGATGGGAACAGTGGCCATACGCCGAATCCAGCTCATGGCGTAGGAGCGACGCACCTGTACAGGGCTCTCCTGCATGAAGAGAGAGGGAGAAGTTGTATGCAGATCCTGATGCTGCCGGCTTGTTGCGTAATTTACTTGGTGATGCGCACGTAGTGGGGGCCTTGAGCAACGCTCGTGCTGCTTTGATTGCTGGCTTTTCTTCTTTGTGAGGCGGGTATCCCCCCTCCGCTTTCTTCTTCTGACATTGTTTTTTTGTTCTTTGCGCTTTCTTGTTTCAGCCCCTCGCACCCACCGACCCACCGGCCTGTGCTAACATGCCGTAGGTATGTTCTCCCTTTTTTCGTTATGCGCCTATACACAATGCACCGGCTTTTTTTTTTGTGTGTGCTAAAGTAGAGGAAATGTCTGGGGATGAGGAGAGGGAGGAGGAATGCAACGGTTGACGAGGGGTCTACTTGCGGAGGAGGCAAATGTCGCTGCCCCCTCAGCCAACATTCGACGTCTCAAATTCGTTTTGTTTGTGCGCGATGCAGGAAACCACGTACAAAGTAAAAAAAAAGAGAAAAGGGTAGACTCTGCACGCGTAGCGCACCGGCCCTGCATCTCGTTGTTGTTGGTAATTGCTTCTTCTTTTTTTGTGAGATAAGGCACTGCTATAATGCTTCATTGATGGGCTACTCTTCAGCCCACCACCATATTGTTATTATTATTTTGATTATTATTATTTTTTCCCTTCTGTTTTTCTTCTTCATATCTGCGCGTTCGTGCAACCTATTTTTTGCCTTTTCCCACTTTGTTCTGCGCTGGCCCCGTTTTCCTTGCCTTTGCTATCATACGGTGAATACCTCTGCGCCTTGCGGACTTTTATCTTTTTCTTTTCGCTTTAAGCAGCAACGGACGCTGTTGAGTGTGCTGACGTATCGGCCTTGTGGACTCACTAGCAACGGCTGGTTGGATCACATCATCTACCTTCTTAATCCTTTAGATAGTGGTTTAAAAAGAAGTGTGTCTGGCTTGGTGGCATCGTCTTCCCTCAACCGCTCGTCGGCGTTGAGCTGAATGCGAAAACAACAATACGTGCCAAGTGATCCACGACGAAAAAGAAATTCGAACTGCATGCCTGAATAACACAAGAAACGGGCAGACTGTGATTGTATTTTGCCTTTCTTTTTAGGGAAGATGAGAAGGAGGGGGGGGGGGCTCGTCACACATGCCAAATTCCCTCGTCTAAGCGACAAATGACAGTGGAGATAGGGCCGGGATTGCCCTTGTCCCACGGCAAACCCTTCATTAGTGGCATATTGTGTCAGTGTGCGATCTCGCCACACCCCTTGCCCCCCTCTTTAAACACCTTCAATCAGTTCTTCGTTCCTACACACTCACCCTCATCTCCACGGCTTTTCATCGCACACCGTCTGCGCACCCCCACTCCCCCCTCTCATTCTCACGAGCTACAATAGCACCAAGTGTCAGGTGAGGGAATCTGCATTTTATGGACAATAGGCTTTCTTCCGCCCCTCCCTCCCCCCTCATTTCTACCCAAAACCGAAGACGCAACGACTCGTCTACCGAAGAACGGAGCACCCCCCTACCTCCTAAGTTCGTTGAAAGATAAGGCTTGCCTGTAGTCAACGTACTTCTGCCCACAGACGTTCCAAGTAGTGTACGGAGAAGAGCCATTCATCCGCGAAACAGCAGGCAAGTAACTTGGCAAAGACGGGTAGAGAAAAGACATCTGTTTCCTAAACGGGAATGGAAAAGTGGCAACAGGCTGAGATTTTTAAAAATTTGTGTATTGATTTCTGAAATTCAGTGTCCGCTTGTCCGCTCCAGTTCTACCAGCAGCAAGTGCACCAAGGCGGCTTTGGGGGAAGTTACCGAAGGGTCACAGGAATCATTGTTGTTGGGGATTTGGCGAAGGCAATCAGGGAAGCATTTCCCTCGCTTCTATCGAGACCAGCTTTCGAGATGCTGATAAGAACAACAACGCAGTCCTAAGCTGTATTTCTTTTTTTTTTGCTGTTGCTAGGCTTGCTGTTGAGCTCGTGATTTCGACTTCCCTGGCTCCACTTCTTTCAACGAGGTTCTGCTCTTCTTTTTTTTTTTCGTTTTTTTCCCCCAGCTGTTCACCTGTATTTTCAGCATTTTGCTCTCTCGACCTGGCTTCACTTTGTAACTTCACTCCACTTTCCGCGTTTCTGCCGACTTTTTTTTTCTTATTCGTCCTTTCTTTCGGTTTTCTCACCTCGTTGTGCTCTCTGTAGTGCAGGTGGTGCCATCAGCCAGTCTTCTGGATATTTTTCGACTCGTCGGGGGCGTACAACTGCCAAGTTCAAGTACACGTAATTTTGCTCCTTTGAGTCATTTTCTTGTTATTCTCCCATTTTGCACGTTGGGCACGTTGTACGATCTTTACTCCGCTTTGCTGTGCGTAGTTGTGTGTGTGTGTGTGGGTGGGTGCCGAGATTGAAGTCGAACAGCCGTACATCTCTTTCTATATATCCATGGGCATATGCATATATATAGAGAGGTATTTTATGTGAAGTGTCGTGCTCTTTCTGTCTGGCTTCGTCTTTGTTTCACTTTGCGAAGTTCATGAGAGAGCGCTCAAGTTTAAAGCGCGCCGTGTGGTAGTTTCCTTTTTCTGTGGCTTGCGTGGCTTATCCATCTCTTTTTCTTTTTTTTTTGCTTCTTAGTAATGGCACTCTGTTCATGGGTGGACTGTCTCGTGTCGATTCGCTTCGACCTTGACATTGGGCCGAAAATTGAGTCCATCTTTCCGCCCAACGCGCTCACTGAGGAGGGGAAAACGAAGATCCTGCATTGCGCTTTCCCGGACTGCAACCCTGACTGCGGCTACAACTTCATCTTCTATTTCACCATGGCGGACTGTACGATGGTAGCGGCGCAAAGCTTTTCACAGACCGTAGCACCGCCCACCACCGGCAACACGGTGCCGGAGCTTTACGGAGCCGCTTTCTACCGTCAGAAGCACGATCCAAATGTTCCACGGCACTACGTGCAACAAGTAGTCGTGCTGCTCTCTCATTTGCCCTACTACAACGTACACGAGCTGATTCTCCGCGTGGTGGCGCCGCGCTTCTGTCAGTGCTGCTCGCTCTCGCCCGACACCGGAAAGGTGCCTGTCTCCAGCGTCATGAGCCCCGTTCCGCAGACCTACTTCGAAGTGGATCAGTCCTACACGCCAGAGTACTATACGCAGGAGGACGTGCTGCGCGACGCGATGCAGGAGCTGGCGCAGTGGCCGTCGCCGCACCCGAAGGTCCTCTACTCCGTCAATCTTCTACAGCAGGCGCTGGTCTTTTTAACGCCTGCGCACTCCTTGAGACAGTCGATCCGCGCTACACGCAGCACTTGTGCCGTCTTGCGCAAGCCGATGAGTGTGGATGAGAGGGTAGAGTTTATGGAGGTGACCCGCGAAAACGCGCGATACCGTGGGAGTTCCTTCGGCAATGACGTCCTGCCTCTTTTTAGCCTGATGGGTGAGCAGCTCCACCATCTCACCTACATCTGGGAGCTGCTTCTGCGGCACGAGCCGCTGCTTGTTCTCAGCAACACGCCCTGCATTGCCTCCGCCACTGCGTTCAGTGTTGCGTCGCTGATTCTACCCATTCAGTTTAACGGCACGCTGCGGTCATACTTTACGGTGCAGAACGAAGAATTTCCTCGCCTGAGTCGCATGGGCAAGGCGCTGCCTTTCCCGACAAACGAGGCGCTTATCGTAGCGGGGACTAACCCGTTTCTCCTGCGCAGCTTCAGCGGGTGGCCAAGTCTGCTGGTTGTGATGGACCGCAGCACAACGAACGTGGTGAATGGGTCCATTGCGTCGCCTTGCTCGTCGACGGGGGTTTCAATGACACGTGACAACCGTGCTGCTGGTGGTGCGGGTCTTGCGAGGACGCACCTTGACAGTCTTGCTCACATGTCATCTTCCTTTATGCCCGCCAAGCCGGCGATGGCGTCAGGGGTCTCGCATGTAACGCTAAATGATGAGTTGCGCACCGAGACGCCGCAATCGTCTACACTCCACAACACCGTCAATTCATGCCAATCTTCTGCGCCGCCTGTTAGTGCCAACTATGGCAGCTTCCCCACGTCACCGGCGACGGGGGCTGGCGGCGATCCTACTTTCAACTTGGGTTCCTTTTTGGATCTCGCCACCGATGCTGGCGGCGGCGGTGGCGGTGGTAACAGCGCAACCATGGCACCTATCAGCCTCCATTCTGACTACAACCTCACGCACATGGCGACGGTGCCTTCGAGCACAGGGAGCGGCGTAAACCTTTCCACCTCGACGCGCACATTAACCAGCAACGCGATGAACGGCACTGCAGGAACAACACCGGAGTCGACGGCCTACCAAGCAGGCCTGCACGCCTCGTACGCGCTGGAGTCTTCCTCGGACGGATCGGAGGAATCACCGTTGTTTCGCTTGTCAACTCCAGCGTCTCCTCAGTTTCTCCCCTCTGCAGCTGCGATGATCGGTGCTCGTGCTGGTGCTGAGTCTACTGTAAGCGATGCTGATGAGCTCACCAATCGCATCGCCCAGGGTGTGACTCCTACAGCCGTGGGCGTTCATAGCCCTCCGGCATCGACAGGCATCATCACAGGATTTGTAGGGCCGCACATGAGCAGCAGCGGTGTTTCGTCGCCCCTCGTAGCCCCTATGACGGTGCCGGCACCTTCCGTATCCCCTATCGCCCTCTTCACCGCTGACCACTACAAAACCACCGTTGAGTCGGTGTACGCGGCGGACTGCCGCAAGCGTGGCGGCGGCCACCAGGATATGTCACGCACAATCTTGCAGCAGCGCTTGCACAACTACTTCGACTCCTCGGTGCACTTCTTGCTGAACCATGACGAGCAGTCGAAGATGCTGCTGAAGCGATTGGAGACGGTATCCCTGCTCGATGCCGACGCGCAACGCACTTCTGTCACGCTTAGCCTCAATCAGTGGCAAGGGAGTCCCACAACAGTGCTGTCAGCGTGTCGCGGTGGTAGCAGCTGTAGCCTCAACACGTCGTTTCAGCCGGACCCCTCTTTGAATTCTGCGGACCTCAGCAGCCCTCTGCCGTTGCCCAAGTCAACCTCTTTTCAGAAGCGTGTGGACCCGACGGCGATAGAGCATGGCATCACGCCGTTTTCGCACTTTTCTGTCGCGGACGACATTCTGCGAAAGTTCTTCACCTCCCTCACCACAGAGTTCCTCACACCGGTCACGGCCTGGTTTCAGAAGGTCACGGCGCCGTACACCGCTTTCCACCTATGCGATCGTGCCTTGTGCGACAGCTTGCTCTCCCCAGCAAGTTTTCTCAACGACTTTGCGGTAAGGCACCGCGAGACGGCCCCGCTGATGTGGACGCAGCTGCACTCCTACAAGGCCTACAAACTGGTGTACGAGCGCTTCGCGAATGGATGTCTGTTTAAAGCCTATGTGTGCCAGTTGATAGAGGAAGATCTGCGGCGGGAGTTGGATGCGTTTCAGATTGAGGAGTGGGTGTCGCGCGTGCCCCCAGAAGCCGAGAGAATCGATCTGCTGATCAACCTCTTCAATACGATTCAACGGGAGTTGAACGAGGCGCTGGACCCCGATGTGCTCTTCGTGAATTCCGCTACCTCTGTCATGGCGAGTATGGCGATTGGACTTGGCAAGCCGCACCGGGATCAGTTTATGCTGAAGATCGGTGAGCTGAGGCTCTGAGAGGAACCTGTATTCAACGTCGCTTCTGTATCGTGTGGATGAAGTAGGGCTTAGTTGATTTGGTGATCACCTCACGGCCTCGGGTGCGTGGCTGCAAAGGCAGAGGAAGGCACATGCGTTAGGAGTACATGGGATGGAAGAAGAATCAGAGGAGGATTTGATATTTACTTTTCCGTGGATACAAACGTGTGGATGCGGTTCTGGAAGGAGGATGCTATGTGTGCGTGCCTGTCGCTGTTCCTGTTGTGTCTCCTTACACGCATGCTGCAAAAGAAAGCGTTTCATCATGGCAAGGGCAACGTTGCTTTACGCCAAGTCACTTTCTACAGCCTCGAGGCCATAACAACTGCTCGAGGATGCCGAACGTCACGCTGCTCTTGATCTCGGGTACCCCAGAGTCAAAAAATACTTCAAGTCCAATGCCCGCATTTATAGAAAGGCAGGCCTCAATTGATGCGTTGCTGAACAGAAGGCGGAGTCGTTTCACGAACTATCTGATGCATGCCTTACAGATCTATTTTGTGCTGTTTTGCGTAGGCCTGCTTCTTTGCATTGATGGCTACACAGCGCATGCTCTGATTTTCATGATGTCTTCCATTTCTTCCTCGAATTCATCACCTGAATTTCGTTTGCCTTCTTTGTTATCTGCTTCCCCCCAGAAAAAAGAGCACAACGCACTGCAGATTTGTTCTCTGCGGGGCAGCTCTGCGGTCGAACGGCAAGCAAGTGCCTAGAGGACTTATAAAAGCAACGACAAAGGAAGGGAAGGAAGCCTTCTTCATTTGAGAGCGTTTTTGCCGTACAGACTACGTGGATACGTAAAGCGAATCACAACTGAGGCACATAGACGTCTAGCACGGCCACCAACGGTCCCAGCCTGCTGCAGCGAAGGCGCAACAGAGGTGCACACGCAGGTGAGGGTGAGGGGGAAGGGGCAGCGCTGCAAAGAACGGAAGCCCCTGGTACTCACGTCCGCAACGAGAATTCGGCGAATCCGTTTTCCCAGCGCTATGCTCACCGATGAGGAGCGGGCAACCCTGCTCAAGTACTATTCCACGGTGAAGCTGGATGAGGTGCAGAAGGATCAGCTAGCGCAGGCCTACTGGGCGGCCTCGAGGGCGGAGCGCGATGAGATTGCGAAGGTGTACGTGCACACCTTTGTGGACCCGACTTTCATTCAGCGACTCATGTTTTTTCATGACCAGCTCTACTCCCCCACGGCGAAGGGCGGCGGTGGCGTTGGCAGCCCAGCAGGCTCTGCCGTTGCGGGTCCACAGGCGCAAAACGGCACAGATGGGGGATCGCCATCAGTGGGTAGCCCCACGTCGCCTTTTATGGCTGCCAGCCTCACCGCCAACAACGGCTTCTCGAGCCCGACTTCTTCTTCCCAACACCTGTCACGGCGCACTCACGCGCAGAGGCTGCTTTGCTCTACAATTCAGGAGCATTTCCCCAAGTTAACGGGGGAGGGCCCCTACACGCTGCAGTTTGGCTGCGTGCAGTCAGCAAAGGTGCGTGAGGAGGTTATTGAGCTGTACGCCTCCCAGTTTCTGCATCCCGACCCACCGGAGCTGCACCGCATTGTCACGCTTCCCAACTCCTTCTCCACCCGCACGCGCAAGCGCGTTAGCGGGTCCTACTCGTGGTATCTGCGCTGCCTCGACACACAAGAGATTGCCTGCGCGGTGACGGTGATGGTGCATCAGCAAGAAACGATTCGCTTTGCCGAGATGCCGCTTTTTGCCACCGGCGTGGGTTACAAAAAGAATGGATTTGGTCGGCTGCTGAACGCCGCGCTGGTTTCCTGGTGCGCTGCGGTGGGGCTGGAGTTTATCATGATCTCGGCGGACGTGCAGGCGATTCCTTTTTGGAGCCACGTTGGCTACCGCCTCATGAACCGTGGCGAGCGGAAGCGCATGGACTTCTTCTACCAGCACGACTGCTGCAGGTTCAAGGATTCGGCGACTATGATTGGGTACTGCAGTGCGGGTGCTGATGGCGCCGGGGGCGGAGGCCGATGGCGTGCGGACACTGGCAGTGCCGCGGCGACGGATGTGCTGCACCTTTCTGTTTCGGATGTGCTGACACAGATGCCACGCTTTGTATTGGACGGGTCACCTTACTTGCCGACCAACTGATGATGTGTGTTGGGTGTGGTGGGGTGGGTGTCGGAGGCGGCGAGCAATATGACGATGCGTGGGCGCCCCTATTTTTTTTTTTCTTGTTGTGACTTCATTGCTGCTTCTGCTGCTGCTGATCTTGTTGTGGGGACCATGCTGAGTTCTTGTGTTTTTGTGGGTACTATGCAGTAGTTCCCGGTGGTGATGCAGCTGGCCATAGCGCACCTTTACGTAAAAGGACCCCCCTCCCTTCATGGCCTTCAAAGCTTTATAAATATATAATTGTATGATAATCGTGGCCTTTCCCTGACTCTGCCAAAGAGAATCGTGCGCTCATGACGATGCGGACGTTCTCGTAGAGTTACGAGAGCAGCAAGTCCATCGCTTGACGAAGGGCCCCGACAAGACTTAATGAAGGAAGAAGGAAGCTCTGAGTGGCGTACCTGCATCTGCTGCTTATCGCGATGCAAAGGCCGTTCTTACGTGAGCGCGCTGCTGTGTGGAGGGCTTCAATCTTCTAAACATGTACTGTGGCGCTCTCCACTACCCTAGGCTTATTTCTCTCTTGTTTTTCCTGAAATTGGCTCACTGTGTCCCCCCCCCTGTTTTAATTGCCATATATGCACCTCCCCTGAACGACCAACGAACGAATAATAACAGGTAGTAGTTGCTGCTGTTGCGCTGAGGATTCGTCAGGGTGGCGAAGGGGACACACGTACAACTCATCTCCGAAAGAGAGAGCATAACGCGTTCTCGCTGCTGCGTGCGAAGAAAGCAAGCCTTCGTTCTTCTTATTGGGAGTACCGCGCCAATCAACACTAGTGACGATTGCAAAAGAAAAGCACCATCACTGGCGGGTACGCAACAACACGAGCTGTGTCACGTACAGAACAAGCGTGAGGTACGAGCGTTAACTGTGCACGTATCCTGATTTTCCATTGCCTGGCTTCATCACATCTCTATTACCCGCAGCTTCGTGTGATTGCATCTCTTATCATTCGACCTTATTCTCCTGGGTCTCACGCAGTTTCCGCAACAGAGTGCATTTGAAGCAGTGCGTCACCCCTTTTGCGGTTACTTCTGTAGTTATATGCGTCTTTGACCTTGAGAGTGACCACCGAGTCTCTTTCCCCCTCGTTTTTGCTGCTGCTGCTGTTGTTGTTGCTGTTCACCTTTTTATTTATTTGTTTCTATTTTGGCGATTTGCGGAGAAGTTTTTGGCTCCGTTGAAGAGGCCCACACACGCAGAGGGAGAGACAGGGAGAGACAGAGCGAGACAATCAAGGGTTGATTGATCACGAGTGGCGTGTGCCTTCGCTGCTTTTCAGCCTTCTATCAGCTGCTATTGGCGACTTCTCAACCTTACACTGTTTGCACAAACTATCTGTTTCTTTTCCGCAAACAATGAACTCGATGGACGACGGGGAGATTGTGCAGTATGTGCTGCGCAACAAGGGCAACTACTACAAGGTCCTCATGGTGGAGCAGACAGCCACGGGGGACCAGATCAAGGTCGCCTACAAGAAGATGGCGCTGAAATGCCATCCGGACAAGAACAAGCACCCGCAAGCTGCTGAGGCGTTCAAGCTGGTTGGTTCTGCCAACACGACTCTCTCGGATGCGACGAAGCGACGCATCTACGATCGCCACGGTGAGTCCGGCGTGCAGCGGCACGAGAGCGGCGGTGCGCGTCGCCCTGCACAAGGCGCGGGTGGTGGGCTGCACCGCCGCCATCCGCCGGGCCAGCGTGACTTTTTTGAGGAGTTTTTTTTCGGCAACGCGCAGGCACGCGGTGGCCAAAACGGTCAGAACGGGCACTACTACGAAGGCGAAATCAACATTAACCCCAATATGCTCCTTCTAATACCTATTGTCCTGTTTCTCATCATGGCAATGCTCCTCAGCAGCTCCTTCACGGATATCGACGCGTCCAGCCCGATGTTCGGCGGCGGCGGCGGTATTGGTGGTAGTGGGTCTGGCGTGTCTAGCAGCGCTTTCAGCTTTACTCCGTCTCCTGCAGAGGGGATTGTTGTACCGCGCACGACGTCGCTGTACGGATTTCGTGTGCAGTTTTATACCACGCGGCGCATGTCGGACATGATGGATCGACGGAGGGATGTGTACCTGGCGATGGAGAAGAAGGTGCTGGAGGGCCAGCGAGACTACTTAGAACGGCGGTGTGAGGCGGATGCGTTCAAGTTCCGCTCACGGGGTCGCAAAGAGGACCCACCGGTGTGTCGGGAGTATCAGCAGTTCCGACAAGCATTGGGCTGACGTGTGTAGAAGGCAGAAGGTGCTTCTGTCTTCGCTGATAGGATGCAGGAACGTATGCCGCCGACACATCGTTGTGCGTAGCAGCAATTCATTCGGCTCCTTTTGCGCATGGTGACCGCAGTTGAAACACACCGTCTCTGAGTGGTGAGGGGCCGCGTGATGCGTGCCTGCCTACGTGCGTAGAGGCATTTGAGTGACGCCGCATCTGTTTCTTCTTCTTTTCGTGTGCTTCCAGTTGTCAAGACGAAATGTATATATGTGAGTACCTGCATAAATACATGGTGGCTGTACGGAGCTGGCGCAACACGCTTAGCAGCACTGCGGTGCGAAATGCTTCTTTTTTTTCTTTTGTTAACTCCTTTTCTTTTCTCTCTCCGACAGTGGCGTTTGGAGAAGGGCCAGCAGGCGTGCACCTCATTGTTGACGATTAACTTTCTTGGCGGCGTGCTTACGCGACTTCTCGCGACGGCGGGAGGCTTTAAAAGAAAAGAAAACAACATTAATTTATTCTTTTATTTATTTCTTGTCGTCACTCTCTTACCCTGGTCTTCATTAACCTCGTCTCTACCTGTGGGTGGGGTGTTGCTGCGTGAGATGGCTTGCTGTGCTCTGGTTATCTCTCCTGCTTCCGTCTCGTTTGTTTGTTTGTTTGGTTGGTTGGTTGGCTTAAGGACTCTGGCGAATTTGCCTAAGCGTGATGGCTGTTATTACCTTCAACTGATACTGGGGTGATCGTTAAGTGGACCCCTGTATTTGTATAGGAAGGGGATCATGCTTCTTTTTTTTTAAAAATTGATCAAGAAGGGTAGACACGCGTGGGCGTAGGCGACGAAAGAGAAGCCGCTGTGGTGCCCTTCCGTTGAACACTGGTGTGCGACGTAATGCTCTCTATTGCTCTACAAAGGTGCTGTAGACTTCCTCAAAAGAGAGCGATTAGTAGTCTATTTGACGTCTTGCACCGGTGAGCACAGCAGCTGCTGTATGGCAGGCTCCAATATAAATGAGTGGGAACCAGAACATAGCCGGCGCTTATATATATACTTGTGCTTATACATACCCTCTCTCTCAGCTCTGCTGTCGCTTTTCTTGAGTTCTTCGCACGTGAGTGCGCCACTGTTACTTCTTGTTTTTTAATTGCCGCCAGCTTCTGGAATCTTGCGCGGCTTCCGTCTTTCCACATCCACTGTAGCACAGCGCAAGCAGTGACCGTCTATACGCGTTAGTCTTTGCACTTATCTGGGGTGCTGGCTTCATCTTCTTCCTCCGCACCTACTCGGTCTGTACCCTCCAATTTGCCGATGGCTACGCCACCAACATCACTACCTTCACACCCCGCCCTGGTATCTCTGCATGCGGCTCTGGACGCAGTGGGTCATCTGGAGGAATGCTTTCACTCCTTGAAAGCAGGTGACGCATCGACCGCCCAGCCGCCATCCGCTCCTCCGACCTTTCTATCTGCCTCACTCTTCTCAGCGAAGGAGTATGAACACGACTGGGAAGTGCTTACAGCGCAGCTGCGCCTCTTGGTCGATGAGACGCATCCTAACCGCGAACAACCGACATCAAAGGCGGTTGACGTTGACACAGAGACAACGAAGTGCAGCAACGCCTTCAGGGACGGGCGTGCGGTGCTGCTCGAGTGGAATGCAACCCGGTGTTCTTCGCCCGTTACTAGCGCATCCTCGGCACCGCTGCCGCAGCAGTACCACAGCGGCGACCTAACGCGCTTGTTCTCCTTTCTGCAGCATCTCGCGGAATCATTCTTGACTACTCACCAATTTTTTTCATCCAATCCCACCGTGGCAGCGCCGTCTTTGAGCGGATCCGCAACGGGAAGCAACACTGCCATCTCGGCCGCAGTGCTTCCTGCAGACCGAAAGGCGCAGCTGCTCGCCGAAGACATTGCAGAGCCGGTTTTTATCTATGGCTGCGCAGTGGCGTCCAATCTCGCATCGCTCGCTTCTGGAGGGAAGCGGGAGAAGAGACAGCCAAATTGCGAAAACAGCGGCGGCGTGGACACGGCGGGTGCAGTTTTAGGGCGAACACCCACATCCGATGAAGAACAAGAAGCGAGGAACGTGGTGCTGGGCAGTACTGTCTGGGCCTTTGTGGTCGCCGTGACCCGTCTCTGCCGAGCGGAAAAGCGTATGCTTCACTTGCTGCTCTCTGTCCTTTCGAATGTGATGCGCTGGCCAGCGCTTCGGATCGACTCGGACACCTGCGCCTTCCTCTATCAACTAATCCTGCCTTTTTATACGTCGCACTTGATGGTCGACGCGTGGGTGACGCTGCTATGCAACCTGACCGCTGCTCACGGTGCCGCGACGGTGCCAACGCTGCTGCGGCTAGGCGTGGTGGCGGATGTGGAACGTCTGTGCCTCGCCGTTCCACCATCAGAGAGCGCCACCACCGAGCGTCTGGTCACGCACTCAGTGCAGCTGCTCTCGAACATTGCGATGTGCGTGTTCAAGGATGAAAAGCATGGGACGTAGGTGGGGCGTGACCACGCGCTGTTGGTGCTTCCGTGGGTGCATTGCCCTGCTTTGCAAACATTCTCTATGTCAAGAGGCCTCTATTCTTTTTTTTTTTCTTTAACTCCCACAATGGGAAAAGGGTAGTTGCAATGAAGAGGTTTGCAAGCGCACCAAATTTGAAATTACTGCCATGATGCCTTTGTGGCAGAGCAGTCGGCAATGCGGGAGGTGAGAGGCTGGGATGGCGTGTCGGTGTCTCCTCCTTTTCATCAGCATATATTGGTATACGTGGATGTGGATGCCCTAGACCCATCCTCTGCACCTTTACGCTTATTACATGTGTGCTCCCTAAACTACAATCTTTTCTTTTTCCATTTTTTGTTGTATTGGTTGCTACGTCTCCGAGAGGTGCCGGAGAGAGTGTTGACCTTCATTTTCCTAGAAGGGGCCTGCAAGAAGCGTGTGCGCACTCCGCATACAGTTTTCGATGGGCTGGTACAATAGCACAACATTCTGAAACCAGCGACAGCCTTTTCAATTCTGCTCTTTCAGGACCACTGTGATGATTTTATCGCCAACCTGACAAGCGTTGTGCTGTCATCATTGAGTTGCGATAGTAGTCGACTTTATGGGCCTGCCTTCATACTTGCACTTGCATACCTACCCACGCCGATATCGTATTCGGCTTACCGTAACGCTGCGCAGTACACGTTGCCGCATGCGCTCATTCATTTACAACCTCTCTTACTCCGACAAAAAAATAGAAAAGTTCCACGGCAAAACAACAACATAGACAGCTCACGGCATGCCTCTCTCTCCGCTCATCCGTCCGCTCTCACCACTCCAGACACAAAGCGCTCCCTCTTTGCCTGCCCCCTACAACGTCGCCGACGCCGTCTTGGGCACACACGCGGATGCAGTACTGGACAGAGGCAACTGCCCTCATGCTACCTTACCTGCTCCAGGGCTTAGCCACAACAGCAACAACGGCGGCGGGAGCACCCAGCACAATAGACCAGCGGCTCTGCTGCTTTCATCCCACGCGCACATCGCCGCGCCAACTTTCCACGAGCTAGTGACGAAGAGCTCAGGAGAGGTGGATGTGAAACCTCGCAGTAGAAGTACAGCATTCCCCCACCCACAGGCCCCCCCTTTGAGTGGGGCACGTGCTTCGTCCAGTGCAGCGATTCAGTTGAGCCTGTCACAAAGCCCCGCGGCAGGTCTAGAGGAGCCTCAGCGTGAGGCGACGTGGAGGGGCAACCACGCACGGCACTCTCACGATCTCTTTTTGTCTCGGTCACCCAAAACCCTTTTCCCAACCTCGCTCATTTCAGCGAACGCCTCACCCGCCATCAAGACTGCGACTACCGCGGTAGCTCCTGCGGACGCTGCTCCCGGAAACTTGGGTGCTGGTCATCCTTACAGAAGTAACCAACGGCCAAACGCTCCACAGCGCGAGAGTTACGCGACAGGAGACAGTGATGGCGCCGGCGGGGCCTCCCACTCTTCTGGTGCCTACCCACCATTATCCTCACCACCACCACCGCCCACCAATCTTGCTGCTGCTGCCGTGCCCGCCACTTCCCTTCTGCATGCATCAACCACCAGCATTGCCGTTGCTGCCTCATGGCCTTCATACGGCGCTGCGCTGCTGCAGAACGCTTCACCCGGCAAAGGCACCCGGAACTTCCGTCGACGCTGTCCCTCTCCCCCGCCCACCGCAGCAGTTCACTTTGAGGCCGACGCCCTCGCCTCCTCTGCACCACTCAGCAAAGCGTTCATCGGTGAGGCACCACAGGGTGCGCCGACTACCAACAAGCGCACCACCACAGGGGCCCTCGCCGCGGTGGGCCCAACACGGGACGAAGATGAAATGTTCGCCTTGGGCAGTGCGGCTGCGAGTGCGGCGGACGCCCCCCCTAATTTGTACCGCGGCACGGCCGTGAGCACCCGCACGGGTCGCCGGTATAACATCTCCATTGAAGCCTTACTTGACACTGGCTCTGCAAGGGCGACGTCATTGCCATCCGGTGAAAGGAAAGGGGATAGCTCGACGAGTAGCGCAGACGTCGAGACGTTTGGGGCGAAAGATGAGGAGGATGGGGCAAGTGCTGAGACCGTTCCAACCTACGAATACAGCCAGGGCTGCGCTTCCGTCCGCAGTGCGCCGGCTCAAGCAACGCAAGCACGCAAAGATCGCAAGCTCGAAAAGCTACGAAACCACCATAAAGCTTTGCGTCCTCCTTTACCCAGCGCAGGTAGCCCATCGTCCTCCTGTGGGTCTTCTCAGCCAGTGCTTGGTGATACTGTCACACTGCCTTCACCACCAGCAGCGTTATCACTCTCAAGCTACCCCCGCTACGCCTATCCCGCTTTGAACGAGTGTCGGCGTCTGCTGCAGGAGATCGAGACACAAAATCCGCTCCTGCGCCGGTGCTTGACTCCCCCTCGCCCTCTTCTTGATGGCGACTCTGCATTGATAGAAAAGGCGGAGCTGACGAGGGTGGATGCAGCCACCGCAGCAGCGGGGGTGGGGGAGCCTGGGGCAGCCGTGGGGTACAACGGGAATCCCACCTCGGTGTCGAAGGCACTGCATCCAGATTCCTCGGCATTGGCAGACCCTCCTATGAATGCAAAGGCACACCTGGGGGGTCTCGTTCCAGCGCAGGACGCACGCCGGCTTTATCACTGGGACGCCCGCACAGGTATCGAGGATCCTTCCTTCATGCACGGCCCTTTCCAGCTGTCGGCAGAGCGCTTTTCGAGGTCGACAGCGCGACAGCTGCAGCGGCTACGCGAGACTGGCAAGCGGCTGTATGGAGCAAGAGGTGGCACCCAACAGGCCTCCATCGCGTCTGTTGTTGGTGCGCCGTGTCTTTCGGGCGATTCTTTCCTGATATCAAAGAGCGGGGCTTCACACGTTTGCGGAACAGGCGCTCGGTGCCGTGAGGTGTTCAACCCTCTGGATGGAGAAGGAGGTGGGCCGGAATTGCCATCAGGACGGCTGCACCGCCTGCTGCGAGAGACAGAGGCCGCATTTCCCATTCTGTGGAGAGCAACGCACCGTCCAACCGCGTCATCGCCAACGGAGTCGGAAATTTGGGAGCACAGCATGCCAGATTCCGGCTGGGGAGCCTTCAACATGCCTTCTCCCTCTACCATCTGCCCCTTACCAGAGGAGAAGGATCGGAGTAGTAACTTCACGCTTAGCCGGCTGAACGACCCCCCGCCTTTGTCCTCAGACGAAGCCCCGCTAAGGTTTACGGTTGCCACCTTAACGCCTGCACGACCGCCACCGCCACCGGCGCACCGCGCGGATATTTCCGTCGCTGTGCCGCGGCGTTCCAATGAATAAAGCTCATGAAAGGTATCGAGAAAGAGCGATGAGGACTGTGCTCTGTACGCCACAATACGACATAGAAGGAACGGAAGTGTTTAACGAGCTCCGCAACTTGTGAGAAACGAATGAAGAGTCGAAGTAAGAGCGTTCAAGTCGATCACCGCTCATCCACATGAATTGACGTGCCAAAAAGATTTCCACGTAGACGCGCTTGCTTCAACATTTTCTTCTTTTATAAATATAGATTTCCTTAACGCTCTCAATTCTGAGCCCCACACCGCTCTTTTGGCCACCTCTTGTGCAAACAGCAAAAATATCGCTCCTCCCCCATTTTATTGTTTTAGCTTCAATCTATCCGTCGTACCACTCATCTCTCCTCTTTTCTGTTCGAATATCTTTGCTCCGCGTGCTGCCAACAAGGATTCTTGTTTTGCCAACAAGATCAATAAGCGATTTAAAAGGTGCGCGTAGTGCGTGATTGAGTCACTTTGGACGTTCCGTCATGATCAGAGCGCGTGCCCACACATCCAGTTGACTTTGCCCAGGCCCATTTCTTAGTGAACACGCACAAAACATACATAAAACTCCACAACGGGTCCTTACTCCCTTTTTTCGTTTCTATTCTTTCCTTGACCCACCATCACTCTTGTTGGGTCTTTTGATCTATGCACTGCTGAGACGACAACGGAGACGAGGGTGACATAGTCAGTGCCTGTTTCTGTCTTATTTTTGTAGCTCATTTAGATTTTAGTCCCCCCCTCCTCTTCACAAGGCAACGCCTCAAGGAGTTCATTTCTCATTTTTTGTCTTTTGGCGTGTAAAACGTCTTTCCTCTATTTATTTACCGTCAGCCCTTGAATAGACACACGTGCCTGTCACCATGAGCCGTGCGCTTCTCCACCGTGCCCCTTCCCATCAACCCCCACCGCCACCTGCGTCCAAGTCGCGCAGCCGTGGGGGCTGCGACAACGATGGCATGTCATTGCTCGACGATGTATGCCGTGTGAGCCCTATGGGCAGCGCAGGCCGGAGGGCGACGCTCTTCGGGGAAGAAGGAGAGGAAGAAGAGAGGGCCGCTGATGGTTTGAGAAGCTTGAAACTGCGGTCATATGATCGTACTGCCGCTCCAAGCGACATTGCCACCACTCTTCACGCCGCAGTTCACAGTCCCCTAGACCTTGAAGGGCAGTCAGAGCGCACGAGTCGCAAGCTTGTGTACTCCGCCTCCGCTGTGCTGGCATCTCCATTCGACGCACCTGCACAAGTAAGCAAAGGCGTTGCCCTGACGGTGAACAACGCATGGTGTCCTTCTGTGGGGGGATGCAACAATGATGAGGACGACAATACTTCCTCACCTCAGCTGCATCGTGACGGCCTGGTGCATGAAGGTTCCAATAAACATAATGTTATGCGTGTGCACCCCTGCCGCATGGCACCGCTCGTTCCTCTAACGTCAACAGAAGATGCAGGTGGTCCACCAGAGTGCACCGTGCAGGCGGTAGACAACGGGAAGGCACAAGCAAACGCGGAGGGCAGCAGCAGGGGTAGCATGATTGCAGACCCTCTTCACGCACAAAAGCCAGGGAACCCCTCTACAGATGTCGCCCCCCCCTCCCCTCTGCCGATGCCGCCCACACCGCACTCCGATCTGAATCGCGCTGACGCAGCTATGGAGAGCGCGATGGTGGAGATGGCCGCTCGACTGCGCAGTCGGGATGCAAGTGGGCGATACATCAACGGTGGCGGTGCTACGGACGAGCGCAGCAGTGGTGCTGTGGTGAGCAAAGGCAGCTCGCCGGTCGTTCCGCACTCTCTGTCCTCGTCGTCGTCGTCATTTCCATTTTATGAAGAACCAGAACACAAATCGTGTGCGTCGGTTCTCTCTGAGACGCCGGATGAGCCACATCTCATGCACGCACCTGGCGTTGCCGACGACGCTCTCATCGATCATTCCAAAGAGGCAGAACATGGAGGCGAAGACAGTGCAGATCTCGTTAACAGCACGCGGGATGTCGATGTCGCAAGTGCCGCGGATGATGCGATGTTTCCGCGGCGTACTCAGAGGAAAAACTCCAGCGTCACAGAAGAGGCTGTTGAGGGAAGCTCGAATACCCCGGCCTACACTTTCTTCACGTCCCAGCTACCCCCACCAGTGGATCGTCGAGCGCGCATTAGCGAGCTGGCGAAGGCCTTGCGAGAGGGCGAGGCGCGCTTGACCTTGATACCAAGCCTCCAGCCACCAAGCAACGCTGTGGAAGGGGGTGGGGAGGGGGTGATGGGCGACTCCCCTGGGCGGACAACCCCGTCTCCACCCCCACCACCGCCCCGCCGCGGCGCACCCCTCGCGTCCCCACCCGCTTTTCGAGACAGTCCTTTTTCTTTGGTGGAGGCGGAAATACTGCACCCACCGCCTGCCATCACTGTGCAGCACGCAACGTCTCTGCTTTCTTCTCCACAGAAGGTGCTCCCCAAGGTCTTACAGACAGAAGCTGCCGGGGATGCTGCAGTTACGGCGGACATACACACGTGTCACAACAGCGCCATCACCGCAATGACGGGGCTAGTTGCGAGCGTTGAAGAACAGGCAACAAGTTATCTGCAGGCCGGCCAGACGACGCCATGGGGTGTGCGCACCGCCACTGCAGGGGACATTTCAGAGCTTGGCTTCTCTTCTGTGCTTCTCACTGAGTCCGCCTCGCATCATCGCCGGCCACCGCCACGCGTGCTGTGCCCGCCAACGCCCTCTCCGTCCAAATCACGCTCAGATGAAGACGAGGAGATGCTAATGCAACAGACGCATAACGACGGCGCTGCTGGAGGCTGCGAGCAACAGGATGGTCTCACCGCCCCTGAGCGGGAAGAGTGCCCATCAAGCGAAAACAACGAAGCGGGGAAAGATGATGCCATGCCAGTTGTGGTGCCGCGCGCCGCATGCAACGCTACCATCTTGGCTGGCCTCGCTCACCCCTTTAGTGAAGACAACAACTGTGCGTCGTATCCCGTAGCCCTCCAGCCAGAGCGATTTTCTTCATCTGTGCCGGCTAAGGCCGGCACCGAAGTTTTAGAGGACGGTGGGGACTCTACGGTTAGTGTGCTGATCGTGTCGAGTGATGAAAAGGAGGGCCTTCATTCGTATCCCCTGGCTTGTAGACAGTTGGATGCGTCTGCCTGCGCAGCGGATGACGACGTGTCCGCGCCGCTGTCACCGACGTGGGGTGAAGGACCGCCTTTCCCGTCGCAGCGGCGGCTTCTCGTGGGGGAAGAAGAAATCCTCAGTAGAGCCCTTGTACGTACGACAATGTTTCACAGAACAGACGACGAAGTGCAGCAGAGCAACGCGTTGGCCAACGTTCATCACGCAGCAGCTGCACTAAATGTCCCCGCTGCTGTTGCTGCAGATGCGACCGGTGGTACAGTTCTCGCTCAGGACACGCCCGTGGTGCGCCACTCTCTTTCGGGGCTTGCGTGCAAGGAGGATGAAGACAGCGTGGAATCACGGCAACCTTCCCGCGCTGCTCGGGCGTCTCCCCGTCCCCACTCAGTATCTCAGCGGACGCTCTCGTATTTGAAGGTACGCCGCAGTTCTGCTGATGCCGCTGCTTTCCTTCGTGAAACGTGGAGCTCAGTGGATGAGCTGGAGGAAATGCAGGACAAAGAAGACAGCATAAATAGAAAGTTGCCCCTGCCAATTCTCTCGGCCAGCGAAGGCTCACATCACCGGCAGCGGTCCAACTCCGTGGCGTCCTCCATGTCCTCACCGATGCCGGTGCCCCCGGCCAGCGACAGAGGTGTTTCGAAGGAGGGTGTGGAGGAGGACGAAGACAGCGAAGCCCACTTGATGTACAGCACGAGTGGTGCCGCACGCGGTGCGGCGATCGCAGCCGGCTGTTCCACCTCGCAGAGTAAAACGCTCAGCGGTAGTCTCTTCGATGACGACGGTGAGGGCGAAGACGACGGTGATCAGACACCCATAGGGGCGGTGCTGCAACGTGTGGAGGGGAACAACGCGGTGCTGCGACTCGAATTGGCTGCCGTGGCCGATCGTGCCGCGACCGCCGAGGACGCGCTACGGACGAGGAATGAGGAGTGCACGGAGTTGCATGCTCTGGTAGACCGCCTGCAGGCAGAGGTCACCGCGATGCGTGAAGCTGCCACTTCTTCCGCTGTTGCATGCCTATCTGATACCGTCGGTTTGGCGCCAAAGCTCGTACGCGTAGATGCTGAAGTGCAAGCAACAGAGAAATTTATGGAGGAGCAGTCGTGCTCGTCATTGGTTAGCACTTCCCAAGATCAGCCGTGTGATGCTGGTGGCCGTGGTGATGACGCCCGAATCAGTAGCGACGAGTGGCGGCGCCGGCATGACACCGTAGCGAAGGAGCTGGCAGAAGTAAAGAGCTCGATGGCGGAGCAGCTCTCGGTGTTGGACCGTCTTGGACTTTGCCCGCCCTTCACCGAGGAAGTGATCTCCGCAGTTCAGCGACGCCTGCGTCACGTGAAGGTGGTGAACCCGTCTATGAAAACCGCTGAGGCGATGACGAGGTCGAAGAATCTCACCGACATCAATTTCTCATCAGCAGGTGTGGCTCCTCCGATGAATATGCGTTTGGAGAAAAATCGCTCCGTGCTATCATTGCTGAAGCAGCGAAGACACCGGCGTGATGGGAGTGCTCAGAAGCTTCTCATGCCATTAGCGGGTACAGCAAAGTCGCGCTCAGGCAGTGCGCATAGCTCTGCGAGCGCCAAAGAGAATCTCCCCTCTCTGTAACTCTTCTTGCTGGCCGTTCGTGGATGATGGCCTTTTTCTTTTATTTTACTGCTGTATGATAGAAGCCGGCGACTGTCTTTTCGTTGCCGCTGTTTCGACCATATTTCACTTTGCTTTTTTTTTTCTTTTGCTTTTAGACGCACCGGGGCCGCACGAGACTTTGTCCAGACATTTTAAACGCATTTTTAGATATTTGATTGGCACTTTGTCTGTGTGTGTACGCTATTTCTTTCTTTCTTTGTTTTTCAGGCTCAACGATGCGTCTTCACCCCGTCTTCATTATTATTATATTTTTCTTTTCGTGTTGTGGGTGCGATGTCGAGATGCGTCGCTTCATGTTAGAGTTTCACAGCTTGGGCTCTGTTGGGATGCCCCCTTTTCTTTTTTTATATTTTAAAGTTGAGACGCGCATGCATGCTGGCTCCGTTATGAAGAATAAGGACATGTCGCCGCCATTAACACAGAGCAAGCAAGTCGTGCTTGAACTGCTTCTCTAGTGGTGGGAACCGATCAAGACTTCATGTAGAGGCAGACGAAAAAAGAAAGCTAGACTTCAATGAAGAGTGACGTTGCCGCGATCATGCGCTCGCGACTGAAATTGATAGAAGTGCAGCTACAAGTGCTGCTTTTACCGTTCTTGTTGTATGCAGCACAAAGTGAGAGAGCGACTACAACGGCAATCATAGTTAAAAATGAAGGAGAATATGTTTACTTTTCTTCTGTTGCCGGTGCTGGCAGCATTTCAAACTGGCTTCCAGTTTTCTTCTCTACACCCACTCCTTTCTGTTCTTCGTCCTCTCTCGCTTGCACACATTCATATTGTCTTTGTTTCTTCTTCTCCCGTAAATGTGCAGTTCAGCTTGTAAGAAGTAGTCGAGGAGCGAGAAAAGGTCCCACGAAATACGGGCAGTACCACCCTAAAACCTTGACTCTGTTGCGCGCATTTTTTATTTTCTATCTTATTTATACATACATCGGGCTCCCTGTCCGCCACATCGTCACCGTTACAAAGGAAAAGAAGAGCTCAACAACAAGCACCGTCGCAACGGAAAAGTTTCAGCTGCAAGCGCATATCCAGACATGGCGGAACGCAACTACAGCCCTTTTAGCGGCTTCTCTGGCTCCCATGCGGGCAGCAAGGGGAAGGTTGGTGCGATGGGCAGCAAACTGGCTCCGGTCAACTGGTCAGCCAAAACCCTCATTCCCGGCAAGTGGAAGGTGGTGGACGCCAACGCGATCCGCAAGGCCGCCAGCGTCAAGGACGATCACGGTGCGAGCAGGGTGACACAGCTGTCCGAGGCGGAGGCGGATGAGTGGCGCCAGACTCACTCCATCACGGTCTCGGACTCGGCAGACTGCCCACCACCCATCACGCAGTTCGAGATGCTCACTTCCGTCCCTGCTTATCTGAAGTCAAAGCTGCTCGATCAGGGCTTCAAGGCACCTACGCCGATTCAGTCGCAGTCGTGGCCCATCGTGCTGTCCGGTCGCGACCTGGTTGGTGTCGCCAAGACCGGCTCAGGTAAGACCCTCGCCTTCGTCGTCCCTGCGCTGGCCCACATTGCGCTGCAGGAGCCGCTGAAGATGGGCGACGGCCCAATGGTGATCGTCCTCGCCCCCACCCGCGAACTGGCCCAACAGATCGAGCAGGAGGCGATGAAGGTGCTCCCGCAGAGTATCCGCTGCGGCTGCATCTACGGTGGAGCCCCGAAGGGCCCCCAGCTGGGGATGCTGCGCCAAGGCGTTCACATCCTCGTTGCCACGCCGGGTCGTCTGATTGACTTTATGGAGATCAAGCGCGTTAATTTGCTACGTGTGACGTACCTCGTCCTCGATGAGGCGGATCGCATGCTGGATATGGGTTTCGAGCCTCAGGTGCGTGCTATCTGCGGGCAGATCCGCCCCGACCGCCAAACTCTCATGTTCTCCGCCACCTGGCCGCGTGAGATTCAGAACTTAGCGGCGAGCTTTCAGAAGAAGTGGATCCGCATCAACGTCGGCAGCATGGAGCTGCTGGCGAACAAAGACGTCACGCAGAACTTCATTCTCACAACGGAGGCAGGGAAGCAGGACGCGCTGCACAAGCTGATGGAGCGCCACCGCAACGAGCGCGTGCTCGTCTTCTGCAAGACGAAGAAGACCGCCGACTACCTTGAGTACCAGCTGAAGCGCAGTGGCATCGATGCGATGGCCATTCACGGCGACAAGGAGCAGCGCCAGCGCGAATTCGTCCTTGAGCGCTTCCGCAAGGACCCCCGCCTGTGCGTTGTGGCGACGGACGTGGCGGCGCGTGGGCTGGACATCAAGGAGCTGGAGACGGTCATCAACTACGACTTCCCCATGCAGGTTGACGATTACGTGCATCGCATCGGCCGTACGGGCCGCGCCGGCGCCAAGGGTGCATCCTTCACGATGATCACGAAGCATGAGAGCCAGCTGAACCCGCCGACAGTGCGGCAACTGGTGGGCCTGGTCGAGCGGGCGGGGCAGGAGGTGCCGTCGTGGATGCGGGAGTGGGCGGACCAGGGCGGCGGCTTCGCGGTGATGAAGCGCAATCGCAACATGATGGGCAGCTTCGATCGCAGTGGTCCGCGCATGCGCATGCCCGGCGACCACGCGGCAAGCTCGGCCGGCGCTTCCCATTTTGGCTTGAAGCCCCATGGCAACGGCACGCAAGCCTTTGGCATGAACGGTGGTAGTGCAGGCATTCAAAATAGGAAGTTTGATTATAGCAGCGACGAGGACGAACGCCCTGCAAAGCGTGCTCGTGATTAAGTCGAAGGCACACCTACGGTTCTTTTCATTGCTGAGTTTCAGCGAGGGGAACCTACAATAAAGAAGAAAAACATCAACAGGGCGCGGCTGCGCGAACAGGCAGCTGAGTGCCCTCCTGTAATTTCTTTTTTTGTTCTTTGGAGGCTGAAAAGTAAGCGTCCTGCGCTGAGCAGGCGCAATCGTACGGTGCCGCTGTAGTAAGGAGGAAGAGAGCGGAAGGGGCTGAAGGATGAACTTAATGAGAAGCCTGCTGATGCCACGAGAGAAGCGGCAACGCCAAGGCCCATATGAGTACGCATCGTGTGTACACAGGTATGTGTGTATATATGTGTGTTTGCGTTTGGGAGAAGAGGGGGCATGCCTTTGTTCTGCGCTTCTATCTTTTTTTTCTTCTGCGCGAGGACCTCCCCCCTCGCCTTTTCATGTTGCCGCCTTCCCTTTTCCACTTCCTTAAGGAAGTCGTCTTCAGCTCTACCTTCTTCTGTAGTGTGGGCGATCTTCTCTTGTGCATTTTTCGCCTTTGTGTGTGTGTGTGTGCCTAAAAATGATGGACCAACACAAAGCCGCCCCCAGTAAAGGCGAGATAGAGAGAACGGCACCTTCGTTTTCTAATGTTAATGTAAGGGCGGTGCCCAGTTGTTTTGATCTATGGTTAATGCTCGCGTTTAATATGAACTTACGTGTAATTACTTCATTTTTTAAAAAATATTCTCCTTTCCGATTTGTGTTGTCCAGCTTACATGACCCTCGCTCTTTTCGACTGTTGCTTTCATTCGCTTGGCATGGTGGTCTGCTCTTCAGATACAATGCAATCACTCTAGAATAATATATATGTAGCTTCCCACTTGCATCTTTCGTTTGTTGGCGTGTCTGAGGAGGGGGGGGCAAACGAAGCGGCATGTTGCTCGCCCCAGAGAAGAGCAGCAGTAGGAATGATATGGACCACGTATCGGTCTTCTGCCTTCATAGGCAAGCGGGGTTCTCGGCTCTTCCGTCAAAGGAAATACACAAAGAAAAGGAGCCACCAGCCACTCTTCTCTATTTGAAGGCCTCCCATGCTGCAGCTGCCACGATCCTTCAGATTGAAATGCGATTTTTTTTTATAAATACTCTATGCTTTCTGTTCTTGCTGATCCGCTGCTGACCTACCTCGAGGCGACAGTCTCCTAACAAACACCGCCCATCTCATCGCTGTTGCCTGTGCCTTCTCAAGGGCGTGATCACAGCCTTCTTTTTTGTTTGTCCCCCACAACGTAATATTAGAAATAGCCGCCACGTAACGTAACAAAACGACGATCATTGAATAGGAGAGAAGAAAGGAAAATGCAGCCTCTTTTTCTTCTGATCGACATTGACAACACGCTGTACGAGTACAGCGAGACGGGCTTCAATGACGAGATGCACGACCGTATTTTCAGCTTCGCTGAAAAGAATCTAGGGATTTCCACCGCACAGGCGGAGCAGCTTTCACGAAAGTACTTCATGAACTACGGGCTCTCCCTGTACGGGTACGTGAAGGAGTACAAAGTGAATCCGAAGGAGTACAGCGACTACGTCCACCATTGCTCCTACGACAAACTCAAGTACAACGAGCCGCTCGTGGCCATGCTGCAGAGCATGCAGTACAGGCCGGAGGGGGCTGTGGCAGGCGATGAAGATTCGGTCACGGGTGGGGTGGACCATTTGTACTACTTCACAAACGCTAACCGGTCGCACGCACGACGGGTGCTCGACCCGCAAGGGCTTCGTCCCATCTTCACTCGTCCACGCCATGCTGGGTCGCCTATTAAGGAGTACCACCGCCTCGACGACGAGGCCGGCTTTGAAGACCAAGTGGAGTGGCTGGGCTTCTCCTACGAAGACCAGTGGCGGCTGACGCAGCCGGACTTTGCCAACAAGCCGATGCGGCGGGCCTACGAGGCGATCTATCGCGCCATCGAGGACCAGATCGCTGAGGAAACGGCTCTTCTGCAGGACATCGGCAACGCTGCAGGCGCCTCCGCGTCGTCGCCAAGTGCGCAGCTGGTGCACAGCAGGCGCACGCATTTGCACCCGAGGAACGTTGTGATGGTTGACGACTCCCTCATTAACCTGGACGCGCCGCTGGAGCTGGGGTGGAGCGCAGTGTGGTACGCACACGACAATCTGACGCTGCCGACTGATCCGGCTGTGAACGCCTGCGCTCCGCTCTACGCCGCAGCGATCGCTTCTGGGCGTCTGGAAGTCATTCACCACATTTTGGAGCTGAAGTCGGCCGTGCAGAGGATCCGTGAGGCCAACATGAAAGCCTCTGCGGATGGCGAAAAGGGCTGTTAAATGGTCGATAACAGTGCCCTTCGTGTTGAACCCCCCTCCTCCATCACGATGGCCAGATTGACTGGCAGGTAACAAAGAAAACACATAGGAATACCATAGATGACCGCTTGCTTCACTCTCTGATATTTGATTTCAGCATGGATGGCAACGAAACTTGTGTACCAGTTCTGTGGCATTCCAGCCAACAAGGCTTCAGGCTTAGAAACTTGCGCTCACACATCCTGCTATTGACAGGGATGCGTTGCTATGCTTGAACATGACGCTGCCAGCTTTGCGTGGGCAATGCAGCACGACGGATGAAACAGCAGCAACGACAAATCAAGAAGGAAGGACGGACCGTCTGCACCCTCTTTCCGCTAGCGGTCGCCTCCCACCACCTCCCTTTCGGCTTCTCCCTCTCTCTATAAATCGATATTTCCCTTCTCCCCATTTTTTCTTCGTCGGCTGTCCGTTCTTCACCGCCGTGCAAAACGGCTGTTCCTTCCTTCATTTTTTTTCTTGTTTGTTGTTGCTGCTCGCTCCATGCGTGTGTGCGCACGTTCTGTGCTGCTGCATTAACCTGGACATCGCTCACCAATCGCTACACGACAGTTCGTATCCGCAAGGAAAACTACAGCGCGGTGATCGAATTTGTTGTGCTTGTTTGACTGCCCAATTCATCGAGGGACTCTCTCGCACTCTATATATATATCTGTATCTATCTACTCTTATCGCCGCATAAGAGGCCAATAAGGAGAAGCCTTGAAAGTGTCAGCATTATCAGCACCAACGCGAGAAAAATGAAGCTACAGTTTCGCGTTCGTGCGGCATGCTTGCTCGCTCTTCTTCTTTCCGCTCTCTGCCACGTCAGCTCAGTCAATGCCCTTACTTATCACTTCACTGATTCCACACCGCTCTGTTTTTCGGAGACGATTGATAACATCGCTGATACGCATATCACCGGCACCTACCACTTGATCGCCAACCAAGCTCACCCGCCGACGAGCGTGCGGATGTCCTTGAGCGTCACCGACCCGACCTCGAAAGTTTACTACATGAAGAAGATGTCGGTGGGTGAACACTCCTTTTCGATCAAGCCGGATCACTTCGTGACGCCGGGAGAGCAGATCATCTGCTTTTCCCCCAACCCAGACTTCGTTGCTTCGGAGAGCACCCCGCTGAGTTTGCGCGTGGAGCTTGATCAGGTTCAAGCGAGCAAACCAGACAAGGATAAGATGGTTGTAGAGGGAATTCGAAAGCGAAAGCAGGTAGACGGGCTCGAGGTCTTCACCTTCCGCGAAGCGGGTGGCCAACTGAAGGCAAACCTACAGCCGCGTGCGTACCTAGATAAGATTGAGAACGCACTCATCTCGATGGAGTTTGCTCTGGATAAAGTGGTTGGCGACCTCGAATCTAGCGTGAGGAGCGAGTCGCGCATGCGGCAGACATCGGAGAGCACCTTCACACGCGTGTGGGTGTGCGCGCTGCTGCTGATCGCTGTCATCTCTGGTGTCCTGTGGATAGAGTTTCGCTTTCTCAAATCGACACTGCGCAAGAAGAAGCTGGTGTGAAGACGGCAAAAAGGAGGCGAGGAGGAGAACAATGAGTGACCAACGATTTGTCTCGCGTGCAACGCGGAGCGAAAAGATGCACAACGAAGTCGAACCTTATTTTTTGTTCCTGCCGTCTCCGGCAAGGACTTCGCTCCAATGCGGTTTGCTCCCCTCCTTTTTTTTTAGTGTTGCAGCGAAGGCGTAGAAGTGAATGGTTTCGACGGTGCTACGAGATCTCTTCTCGTTTACCTACATTCTCACCCTTCCTGTACTATGGTATACATTTACTTCCTATCTGCATGAAAGCGCGGGACGTGACTGCAGCTTTGATTACTTTGGGCTTCTTCAGTTTCTGTTATTATTTATATATATTTTGTCGATCCTACACGACGCGCGTTTTCAGAGATCTACCATGCGCTTGACGGGCTACGCTTCATCCATCTCATTGATCAAAACGCGATATGTGTAGGCGCTTTTGTCGATTGTCTGCGTGTGTACATGCACCTGTCTGCAAGTACCATCACCCCTGATCTCTTAGGCGTTGAGGATTATGAGGAAGTACCCTTCAAGCTTGAGTGTGAACTTTTCCTCTTGAAAGCAACAGCGTCGAGGACAACAAAAGCGATTTGAACACCTTCAACGGTCCATCTCTATCCACCCCTGCACGGTCTCAAGAACGTCTTTTGATGAGACAACAACAAACAAAGCAAAACAGCCCTTTGGCAAGCCATCACCATCGCCACAGCGTGCCACCTGCATCGACCTCCATTTTAGCCACATCGGCCGCCACCCTACAGAGATCACTAACCGCTACTTCTATCAAAACACCATTCCTTCGCCACCAACGCCCTGGAAGTAGAGTCTGCAGGAAACGCCCGCGTCAGCCAATTACGCCGCCCAACACTCGCAACAACAACGCGCACTTCCCTCGATACACCGCACATGAACTTCGTTATCTAACCTACGTACTGTCTGCGTGCCTTTCCTCACCCCGTAACACAACGAGTTCTATCGCTACAACATCTTAAGCTTCAAATTACCACTTCCACGGACAAATAAACACCGAACTACTCCACTACAACGCGGTATTCCCGTGTCGCACGTGTTCTCGTGTGCGGGACGATTCATGCACAGCGGAGACACGACTGCCGCTGCGCGTGTGCGTGTGTGTGTGCGTGTGTGTGTGTGTGTGTGTGCCGTGAGAGCCGCTGGGATGATTCTGACAATGCAATGTATCTCCGTTACCGGACAGGTCGCTGACGACAGCCATTGACTCAAATAACCAAGATCTGCTATGACCCGTGCGCCGTGTGCGTGTGTGTGGTTGTGCGAACGGCTGCCGGCGCCTGGATGCCGGGCCGCCGCCTCCCGCGTTCCCCCGCTCTGCGGAGGGCCACTGTTTCCTCTCCCCTCCTTTTCGCTGGCCGCCACGCGGCCCACCGCTGCTGCCCTCGCCCGCGACCCATGGGATGACACAGAATGTTTTCATTGTAGTGTGCGCTGAGCAGGAAGCATGCTGAGAAATCGAACATATCGCAAATCACTCCACTCTGAGGGTCGCTGCCGCTGTGTGCTGGTGCTGCCGCTGGCGTGGTAGCGAGGGTGGTGGTGCAGGGAAGCTTTGCCACGCTGTTGTAATCCCGTGTCGCACGTGTTCTCGTGTGCGGGACGATTCATGCACAGCGGAGACACGACTGCCGCTGCGTGTATGCAGCATTTGCGCATATTATTATTATTATTATTATTGTGTTCTGTTGAAGGTGTTGGATTTACGTTTGATAGTGGTTGCTGTTGTGTTCATTTAGGTGATTGTTTGGGAGCGTTGCGGATGAGCGCGTGTATGGATCGCTGAAGGATAAACTTGAAGCTGTCAAGATGTTACTAGTGACTTTATTTGCGCACTTGTCGATGCCCATTTTTCTGGGAGGGGTTGTTGAGGGTGAAGTGTACTTCGTCTTTCTTTGTGCATGTGAATGTTTTTTTTTGATGATCTGCTCCTCCGCTTAATGGTTGCTCTACTCTTTCTGCTTTCCTCTCTGTTGTTCTCTATTGTTTTGTCTTGCTTTCGAGTCGGGTGATGGAATTGCTGTAGTTTACCGTATTCCAGTTGACGTGTTTCACTCTCGTGCGGCTGTAGGTGCGATTCGCTTTGGCGTTTAGTTCTCTGCTCTTTGTGGTTTTACAGCTCTCTTTTTTTGCTTTTTTCTGTAGGCGAAGCGTGAAGGACGTGATAATCGCTGCACTAGCGGGGTTGTCGGAGCACTCAGCGACGGGGAGCTTGATAAGCCACGGAGGCAACCGCTGCTTTACTTTTGTTTGTCCAATCGGCGTTACAAATATTTCTACTCGCTTTGACCTAGAAAATGGCGGACGAGGAAGACTTCGACGTGGATGCCCAGCGGTCCGAAAACAAAGTCGCGACGCGCCCGCAGAGACTTATTGAAGTCTTGCAGCACGACACAAGCCGGGCGCGTACGGAGGAGATGGTGGAGCACGCACAGTGTGTCCTGGACTCAATGCCAGCGGAGTACGCGTACAAGGACGTGGCCGCAAAACTGAAGCGCTGCCTCGACACGGCGTACGGAGGGACATGGCACGTGATCGTTGGCAAGCACTTCGGTGCGAATGTAACGAATGAAGAAGACACGCTGATCAACATAAAGATTGATGGCGTCTACTATTTAGCACTGCAGTCTGGGCCGCCGGAGCGACCGACGTAAGATCCTCGCGGTGTGGTGATGGCGGGCGACTTATGGTGATGCTGTGTGAGCAGCGCTGCCGATCAATGGATAGGAGTTTGTGTTTTTGTTTCTCACTGATCTACGTTCCCGTGCTTTCTGTGAGCCGCAAAAGGCCTAACACTGAGTCTCCTTCCTTCCCGCTGTCGGATGAGGGGCCCGTCGTGCCGTGTGCAGAGGGTCTCTTCTTTCGTACGTTGTTTGCGTCGATGTAAAGTTTCGTTTCTCGGTTTCTTGCTGTTCTCTTGTTTCACGCTCAGAAGAGAATAGATGAAGATGCTGACATGTACCAGATATAAAACACAAATATGAAGCGTCGTGTGCGCTCTTCTTCCAAAAGTGAATTCTTCTTTACACTTTGTTGTTGCTGATGTTGCTGTTGTTGTTTCTGTGGAGTTTAAAGTGCGCTGGCTTCCGGATGTGCTCAATGCAACCGAAATCCTGCCTGCCGATAGTCGTCGCTCCTCGAAGAACGTCAGCGTCTTTCTTTTTGGCTGCGGTAGTCTCTGGCGAAGCAACGTGTATTTTAGAAGATCAAGTGAAGTGGAAGAATAACGTATATCAGAAAGTAAGTCAATAAGGTATATCCGGGATAAGCGTGGCTTATCGTGCGGTAAGTGTTCGTGTCCACATTGCTGGAGTGGTGATTGGAGGGATGCCCTATAGCGCTGCTGCAGTTGTTGGGCCAGTGCGTATGTGTGCGAGGCGCACTCTACGCTGCACTCGGCTTTCCTTGATATCTCCACCTCTTGTGGGTTCTCTGTTTGGCTCGTGGCATCTCTCCCGGTTGATGCGAACGGTCGGGAGGGGTGGCGGTGGTGGCGTGTCAACGTGGCCGCCGTGGCAGCGGTGAGTTGCCATCAGTCTTGGCTGCAACTTTTGTTTCTCTTCTTCGCATTCGCTCGTTTCTGCGGCATTTCCAGAAAAGAAGTACAAACATAAAACACGACAACCGCCACGGATCCGTCGTATTGCGGCGACGCACATCTCGGGTGCTCGATTTTTAACTTCAGCTCTCCCCCGTTTCCGCGCCCAACTACACGTGGCTGCACCACGAAGAAAGAGAGAGTAGGAAGAAAGAAGTCTCCCCCTCCCACGCCCCAAATGCCGGCACCCAACAGCAAGCTGAAGTCTTTCGGCAAGAACCGCCGAGAGGCGAAGCAGGCGACGACTACCTATGACGTAGACGGGAACTGGGTGAGTGGTGCACCACACCAGGATAAGATGCGCCTAATCCAAAACAAGCTCTTCGACAGTTACTACCGCTCGCTGCAGAAGCTTGGCTGTGTCGCGGCGCGTACCGTGCATCCACGTGCTACTCCCACTGCCTCCTCGCCCGCAGCACAAGAGGTTCCCGAGGAAGTTTCTACGGTACTTTGGGACAAGGAGATGGAACTGTTTCGCAAACCGCTCTTGACGACCTTCTGGATCAATGACACCGATCCGCTGGCCGGGAAGGTCCGAGAGTACATGGAGTCCCTCGACACCTCGTTGGTGGAGCCTATCTCGTGGTATCCGATTGAAGGCATGGGCTGGCGCATTCTGGCTGACAAGACGGAGTTCCGCAAGCGGTCGGAGATGCAGCCGCTGCGGCAGTATTTGATTCAGCAGACGGCGCTCGGCACGATCAGCCGACAGGAGGAAGTTTCCATGATCCCGCCGTTTCTGTTGGACATTCAACCGAATGACGTTTGTTTGGACATGTGCGCGTCGCCTGGGTCGAAGACGGCACAGATGCTGGTAGCGCTTGGCCGACACAAGGTGAGGCCATTTGATTCGGACGACTCTCCCTTCCCCTTTGAGTACGACAGCGACGGGTTGGTGATCGCAAATGAGCTGGACACGAAGCGTGCGAACATGCTCGTCCACCAGGTCAAGCGGCTTCGCCTGTTGTTCCCCTTCGCTCTGTTCACGAATCACGATGCTCGTTACTTTCCAGAGATACCGATGGGACGGTCGACTGCCCATTCGGAGACGTGCGGGGTGGAGGGGCCGCTGCAGTCGGAGGGAAGCGGTACTTTGCGCTTCGACAAAATTTTGTGTGACGTGGTATGCTCCGGCGATGGCACTCTGCGGAAGGCACCGCACATCTTCAAGCTTTGGTCGCCGAAGGAGGCCATCAACCTGCAAAAGCTGCAGATCCAAATTGCCCTGCGCGCCTGCCACCTTCTGCGCGTCGGCGGACGGCTAGTCTACAGCACCTGCTCGCTGAACCCGATAGAAAACGAGGCGGTTGTGGCGCAAATCGTCCATCGCACGCGTGGTGCGATGCGGCTGGTTGACGCCCGCGCCCTCTTGCCTCATCTTGTGTGCGCACCGGGCATGACTTCGTGGACGGTGACAGACGCAAAGGGTCGCGTCTATGAAAAACCGGAGGGCAACATGCACGAGGCCCTCTTCCCCCCACGCACACCGGGCGGGTACAGCTCACCGGCGGTTGAGGAGATGGATTTGAGGCTCTGCATGCGTCTTTTGCCGACTCATTGCAAGGGCGGCGGCTTCTTCGTGGCCGTCTTGGACAAGGTCAGCGAGTTCCGTTTGAAGAAGCTAGAGGAGCTAAAGGCCGAGGCGGAGGCGGAGAGGGCCGTGGCCGAGTCGGAGAGGGGAGCGGTCGACAATCAAATGGGTGCCCCGGCGGTTCCCTCCCCTGTAAAGAAGGAAAAGAAGGAGATGCTGGCAACATCTACCGCAGGCGGTGCTGAGAACCACGCGAACACGCTGGAGGCGGAGTTAACGGTGGCGCCCGAGCCCACCAAGGCGCGCTCCCTCCCGCCTCAGTTCGTTGTGGCGCCGCACGAAATTCAAAAGACGATCACCAATTTCTACGAAATTCAGCGGTTTCCGATGGACCTTCTCTTTGTGCGCACCGCGCAGGGCGAGCGGGAGCTGCGTTTGTCACCGGGCTCCGTGTGCAGCATCGTGTCCCGCCAGGCGGCGGCCGTCCTGCGGCACAAAACAGACTCCGTCGTGATTGTGTCGGCCGGGCTTCGCGTGATTGCGTTTGAGTGCTTGGACAAAGGTTGGCGCATCGCCAGTGAGTCTGCGGTGCTGTTTGCGAAGTTGATGCGCCACTCCTCGCGGCTGGTGCGTGTGCCGGTTTCTCTAATCCAGGACATGATTGCGCACGGGGGCAAGCTGAAGGAGAAGTTGCTGGAACAGATAGACGATGCCGCGCTGCGGAGCACGCTGGAGAATCTCCCTATCGGCACGCTGCTGCTGGAGATCGAGGCGCCAAAGGCGCAGGGTGGGGTGTACTATTCAGTGGCACTTCGCGCACGGTCGCGCATTCAGCTTCTCGTGGACCATGAGGATTTGGAGGGCATGCAGCTGCGGCTGGGTGAGAAGCCGGTAGCGCCAGTGGCGGAAGAGGGAGCAGCCGCGTCGAAGGTGGCGGATGCCCGCCTCCTCGTGGATGTGGAAGAGCGGGAGGAGTCTGCGTAGTTCAGGAAGCGAATCTTCCTCTATGATTGGATGTGGCTTGTGCCGCGCAGTGCTGTAGCCAATGCTTTCTTGTGTTGTTTTTGTTGTTGTTCTCTCTCCGTCTTTTAATGATTACAGCGAATAACTTTGTTAAACGAGCATCATGTGTTTTTTGTTCTCTTTTTCTTTAGTGGTTAAGAAGCCGATGTGGGAATGGGCTACCCTTTACTCATTCCGCCTAGGAGCGAAGTAGGTGGAGCAGCAAAGTGAAAGCTGCCTGTATCGGCTCTCGCGTAATAAGCCGTGTGCGGCGCTTAAGCGGCAATGGCAAGCATACACAAACACACACGACACAAGCACAAGGATAGGGAGAGCTCCGGAGATACATCGGTGATCGTCCTGGTATTTGAAACGAAAAAATGAAGCGGCCTTCTCCCCCCTCTTTTCGACTCCAGTGCAGGGTGTAGCTTCAATGATGTTGTGCTCAGGCACTTGGCTTTGCTGCAGCGCTGAGGCGTGTGCGCGAATGGCCTTCCTATCTTGTTGACAACAATCAAATACAATGGTGAGGGCCGGCGCCTCTGCCTTCAGCGTGAGAGACGACCTTCCCGATGCATCGCATTTTTGTTGTTGATGGGGAAGAACATCGTAACATGTACACGTGTGCGTCTTCTCACCATGATCCTCGTTGGCTCCTTGCTGTACTCTCCATTTTCTTCGTCAACATTTTTTCAACGATGACGTCTCCGTTCGACAGCAGTGCCACCGCGTGCGCTCTTCTTTTGTATCGTTGTATGGTGTCTCTGCGTGTGTCGGTGACTTTCGAACTTGTGGTGAGAAGTGCTGCTGCTGCCCTTCGCTTTTTCTGGATCTGACTGCATATCAGCACAACTCGTCCCGGGCAATCTCGTGCTGTGTTACTTAAATCGGTAATCGGGGGTTTCCAAGAGAAATAAATTTAGACGTCGTTTTGGCGAGGTGCGTTGAAGCGCACCACTGCTTTCACTCCCACTTGTTTTTGTTTCCTTCTGCTGTTTTTTTTTTTTCATTTTTTTTTTTGAAACTCACGTGCACTCAGCGAAGACATCACGTTCATACTCACTTGCGAAGGAGCTGTGCTAGAGTTTTATTACACTTTAGGGGTGGGGGGGCGCGTTTCGACTGCTTTATCCCTGCATTCAGTGCGTCTGCAGACACATGCATATCGCCCCACTTTTTTTTTTTGCTTTGAGCATCGTCCTGTCTTCTCCCAGCGTTTGCTTTCCCTTTGGCCTCAACGGTGCGTCACAGAGCTCCCGTCCATATATTTATACTCCTCTATAGGACTCTTTTTTTTTCGTGTATGTTTGTCTACCGAATCGTCTCTCACGCTACTCCATACCTTCATACATCCACAACAAAGAGCAGACATGGAAGACGAAAACTCTGCTCGCAGCCAGTCTATCTCGCGCTTGGGGAGCTCGCCCAGCGACGAGGAAACTCACTTGATCCCTCAAGACAACATCGCTACCGTCACCACCGACACTGACGCATCCAAAGCGCTGGAGAAGGCCAATGCTTACTTCCCTTGCGAAAGCAACGAGGTGCTGGAAGAGGCGGCTGCCCCGTGCGCTGAGCCGCCGACAGGCACGCCGGCAACGCTCTACGCGGAGAAAAACCCGCAGTTTGATATCATTCACCTGCCCATTGAAGCGCAGTTTGACCGGATCGAAAAGGAGTTTTCGAAGGTGGAGGCGTGCACCATGAGTCCGCGGCAGTACAACTTCACCTCATCCTACGCTTTCCCCACGAAGAACCGGTACATCAACGTGATGGCGAACGAGGAAACGCTGTTTCCACCGCTGCGGTCGCCGCGCGCCATGCGCTCGTCTATGCAAAAGGACCGCTCGACGGGCCAAAGAATTCTTGACTCACTGCGGCGCAGCTCAACTAGCGCGATTGATATGGCGGCCGGCGACGATGGCGCCAGCAGCTTAAAGGCGAACAGCATGACGGCTAGCGCCGGCAACGTTCCCTTGTACTTCAATGCCAACATTCTTGACATGGGCTTGGAGCCAATCTTTGTGGCCTCGCAGGCGCCGGTGTTGGACTGCATGGAGGACTTCCTAAATGCCGTTTACAACTACGAAATGCCCATTATATTAATGCTGACGGAGCTGGAGGAGGGGGGCTTTGCAAAAGCGGATCGCTACTGGCCGGCGGACAACTCAAGCGGGCTGGCCGTTGAGGCCTTTGGGAATATGGCAGTCTACAAGGATCCCAACGAACCGTACACTTTTGATGCAAAACATGAGCTGGTCTGGCGCCCCTTCTTTATTCGCCCGTGCGACGCTGCAAGACAGAAGGAGCACAAGGTCACGATGGTGCAGTACATTGGCTGGCCGGACCGCGACGTACCGAACAGCACCGAGTCATTTGAGGAGCTGCTGAACATTATTGCGACTAAAACAGCCACCAAGGGGAAGACGACTCCGACAGCGAGTGCGAGCGCCAGTGCCTCCAACGCGAACAGTAGAAGCAAAAAATGCAACCCAAAGGACCGCAAACCGTTGGTGCTGGTGCACTGCAGCGCTGGTATTGGACGTACCGGCACTTTAATCGGCGCCTACACGGCCATCAAGTTGATGGAAGCGGGCAAGCTGACTCAGGACAGCATCCGCAAGATATTAGTAGCCATGCGCAAGGCCCGCTTCGGCATGGTGCAGCGGATTGAGCAGTACATGTTTCTCTACTTTATTGTGCTGCAGCACTTCGGCGCTGACACAACGCAGTTTGCGGCTCGAATGCAGCAGCGCGCGAATTCATATAATTTGCGATGGATGGAGGCACGACAGGCGAAGTAGATGCAACGGCGGCAGCATCGATGCCCTCCCAACTCATACAGTGATTGTTGGTGGTCCTCATGGACCTTGCGAAGTATTGGAGAGATGCCTCGTGAGTAGGCCACATCTGTGCTCGTGTAGATACACGTAATTTCCTTTTCGGTGATGGTGGGTGACTTCTGCTGGTGTAGTGGAGCGCACTGTGCCTGGGCCGGGCCACGGAAATGTTGGTGACTTTGGGGATCCAATGGAGAGCAAATCTGTGCTGAAGGCAGATGGGCAACTGAAGGAAAATGTGCAGCGCGTTTGTTCTCGAAGCCGTAACCGCTTCCCACCTGAGAATTCTCCTCACTCCACTCTGACCCCTCGACTTTGGGTGGTGGTCGCGCTTTCCTGTTTATTTTCGGAATGAAGATTAACTTGCATGCGCAAGAATGTGTAGCTCGCGCGTGCACGTTGAACAGAATAATGCAAAATCCGCTGCGGGAAACAACATAATGGAAGAGAAATTATCATTGTACAGGAATCAATTTGAAAGCGTTTATGACCCCCTCCTCCTCCTCCTCAAACTTCTATGTCGATGAGTAGGCGATCTGTCATTTGTGAACAATTGCAAGCTCAAGCGCTTGGACATGTTGCGCAGCCGTGACGTCTGCATCTTGGTATGCGTCAGGCGCTTTTCTTTTCTTCTGTTGTTTTTGATTTGCGAAGTTTGTAGCATATTGAAGTCGTCTTGGGTCATGCGCACCGTCTGTAGCCTGAAGCACTCGCTCAACGGCTGTTTTCGTTCCCTTCACCTCACCTCCCCCCTCTTCCAAGCGTTTGTGCCTTTTTTGTTTCTTTCGGTCGCCAACACCGTCAGTGCCACACATCACTCCTTGGCGCCTGCCAGCTGTTTGAAGGGCGTGCCTGCCTCCTCAGTTTCTAACCTTTTCTTTGCGCATCCGCAGATTATCTATCTACCTGTATATATATATATATATATAATTATTTAGAAGCACTCATAATGGACGGCGGTAAGCGCAGGCAGTACGTTGCACCTTCTATTGGAGATGTCTCTGTCTCCAAGACGGCTGCGGCAGCTGCTGCAGACGCTGCAGCAAAGCGCTTAGTCATCCTCCGACGCGCCGCCCTCGCACAGCAACTTCAGCCAGAGCAGCAACAGAACCACGATGTGCGTCTCGAGACATCTTCTCCGCAGGCAACTCAGAATCCCCCTTCTGCAAATGCCATGTGCGTCGGCACTGAACGTTCGTACGCCCCGATGTGGCGGCCCGGAGATCCGGGAGCGCAGGCGCTCCAATCATCTTCTTCGTCACCGTCGTCTCTACCGTCCTCCTCGTCTCCTACCTCTCCGCCATGCGCAACTCAGCAGCAGCAGCAGCAGCAGTGCTTGCCAGGCGCATCCCACCTACACGAAGGACTTGCTGAGTTGCGTGCTGCTGCTCAATTGCAGGACAGTCACTCCGTCACGCAGATGCCATTGATCCCCTCAGCAGCAGCCCGTGCGATAGCTGCGGCTGCCGCAGCAGAATTGTCTATGTCCACCACTTCTCCGACTCCCATGCACTCCAACATCGACCCGTTCGATAGGAACGCACAGGGAAGTCGAGGGTTTGCCCTTCTGCGTCCAGAGGCGTTTCGTATGGTAGGCCCTTCCTCGTCTCCCGTCACATCTGCCACAGCGACAGCAGCGTACGCACGCGCTCATGGCAGGCACCTCGTAGCTCCGGCAGACGTGAACAGCCGAGCAAAGTCCCCCCCTTTTTCTTTATTATTCTCTGCTTCCGATCCCGTGGACGTGCAGCAGCCTCCTCGAGCGGCGCTGGCGCTCCCACGGCCGCCCTCTTCGCGCGATCAACGACAAGCGTTGCCTGCATCAGCGGTACCGGCCGAACATCCGCCTACGAATAATTCGGCAGTCAATTCTGCTCTTCCCTCCGGTTCTCATTCCTCAGAGCGGACGAAGGCGCATTGCCTGCCGTCGTGGTGGCCACCGAGTAAGCGAGGGAGGGAGGAGAAGGCTCCGAGAGAAGCAGAACATGCGTCAGACAGCGGTTTGAGGGCACGTCAGACGCCCAAAACGGAGACCTCTGCGGGGGCTCAAAAATCTGAGGCCAACGAAGGCCAGGACGACTTCGCAGACGAGAGCGGCTCTTCTTCCTCTTCCCTTGACTCGAGCAACTCCACCGCGGTCGCGCACCCGGCCATTACGTCGGCTCACAACAACCGCAGCCGCCAGGAGGTCATAGCAGAAATTCCGTTTCACAACAGCGAGATCCACGCAAATGCCGCGGATTCCGTTAAGAAGAGCACAGGGGCCTTGAGTTATCGCGGACGAGCGGACCCTCTTCGCGTGGTGTTATCTGCTCAAACTTTGTCAGAGATGATGCAGCGACTGACTACCGCTGCAATACCTGCGTCCTCAACAGCTGACAAGGACGACGAAGAAAGCGATTCTCTTGAAGGCAAGCTCAATGGTGAGGATCAAGCAAACCCAGCAGCTCTAGAGCAGCGCGGTGCGGCTGCCGACGCGCAGGAAAAACTAGGAGCACGCGGCGAGGTGCACCGGCTACGTGTGATGCTAGAGGAGCGGGACCGTATGTCTCTGGAGGCGCGTATCGCTAAGGCAGTCGCGCTTCCCCCGCCGCCCGCAAACCTCGTGTTGGATCTCCTGCAGCAGCTTCCTGCGGCCCCACGCCGTGCTGTTTACGCACAAGGCGACTGCCCTTGCACTGCCAAGGAAGGCTTCAGTGAGGTGTTTCATGACTGTGTCCAGCGGCTGATGACACGCATTGTCTTGCAGCGTGACGGACGCATCAGTGATACCGCCGCGAGTGGAAGCGAGTCGCGTGCATCATCAACCAGCACACCGGCAGGGAGTTTGAGTTTAGAGCGCCTCCGTCGTGAACGTCGGGCGGAAGAATTGAGGAGGGGCGTGCAGTCTGACGTGCGGGATGTGGTTGCCTACGCGCGGTTTGTCACCCAGCAGCACCAACAGCTGCATCAACGCCCCTCACCGAAGGCGTCGGCGAGTTCTTCTTCCACGATTACGGAGAGCAGCACCTCCGTTTCTCAGAAAGAAATGCGTGAAGAGGACTTCAATGCAGCCACCTGTTCTCAGTTGGGCCCCCTCAAAGCCTTGGTGGAGGCAAAGCTGCATCTGCTACAGTCAACTCGCACGGGTTTCGAAGCGAACCCTACAAACCACTCTAGCGACGCTGCGTCACGTGCCGAGCCAAATGCGCGGGAGGGAGACGGCAATCGGGGCGAGGATAAGCTTGCGTCACCCATCGTGGAGCTCAGCGGAAGCGGCGGCCCCGTTTCTGGCTCGCTCTCCACGGCGCATCAGTGTTTTATACATGTCGCTCGCACCGCCTCTTCCGCCCGGCAAGAGAAAGCCGAAGCAGCGCAGCAGGCAGAGCAGCGACTGGCGGCCTCCGCAGCGTCGTGGCGTGAAACTTTCAAGAAGCTTCTCCAGCAAGGTGAGCGCCGCCTGGAGAGCCTGCGGCAGTCAGACGGAGACTGGCAGGACTTGTTGTATCCGCAAAGGTCTAACGGGGAAGTTCTGCAGCAGCTGCAGCAGCTGTTTATGCCACAGGAGGTCTCGCTGCCTACCTCACAAGGTGACGACCACCAGCAGCAGAGGCGATGGGATTGGCAGAAGATGTCGAGGAAACAGCGGAAGCTAATGCAACCGCATCGGCGGATGTTTCACTAGGATGTCGACCGCGAGAGAGCCGAGCTGCCATTGGCTCCATCTGTTGCTTCCTTTCCATCGCTGGTGGGTGAAGGAGTCGCTGTATGAGGGCCGAGGGATGCGGGTGGGCGATCAAGGGATGTGAATGGAGAGCTGAGAACGGTTTGCCGCGTGCAACAGGGGCGCGCTCGTTTTTCAGCTCTTATTCGGGATGCCGATCGCAAGGCGCGGCATAGTTGGTGTAGTAAAGGCTGTGCGTACGGCGTCTGTCGTCCGTCTTCTCGTGCCAGTTCTAACAGCATCTAGCGAGGGAAGGCAGGCTTCGTTCCTTGTTGCTCTATGACTTGATGGAGTCTGCCGCTATCACGCTTATGGGCTTATTGAACGCCTTTCGGATTCCCTGAGTTTGTCTCTCTCCTCCACACCGTTTCATTCATTTCTTCCATGTTGGCACGCTGAGGCCGCATCGTACACTCGGCCGCCGCTTCAGATGCTTGATTTTTTTTCTGTTACCTGCAGCTTCCTGTAGATACTCCATCTTGCGCCCTGCGCCGCAGCGTTTCTGTCTTCAGGGCTTTCTTTTGCCCTTGTTTGTACCCACTCCCTGCGGTTGCCAACTACGTCAGCGGAGCTTTGTCATTGATGAAATCTTCAATGCCCTCATGTGTGTCAATGGCTGCTGCCCATTTCGTAAGTGATGCCGTCACCTCAGAAAAGAAGCACAAACGAGATACTCACTAAGTCTTAGATATCTTACATTCCCTTCGTTTTGCCCTTACGCAGGGAGAAGCGGAGGTGCGCTAACGGTGCACGGTAGACTGTGAATCCCGTGAAAGCGGGCCAGGTGATGTGTATCAGGAGCTTTTCGTTGTAAGTAGTTGGAGAGAGCCGACGCCACAGGAGGTGTTTCATCTGCAGTTCACACTTCTCACTTCTCCCACCCTTTGCTCTTTTGGGGGTGATGTGCCACGTCACAAGGACCAGCACAACTACAAAAAATAAAATCTGTCCTCCTTATCATGCGTTTCTGAAGGAACTGTGTGCCCTAATCGAAGTCTTCCGTTAGTATTCACTCCGTTCTTTTTTGTCTTTTTACATGGAGGCTGTCCGTTACGATCATGCCGGCGAAAATACGGCGCTGCGGCGCGCTGATCTCCGTCGCGCCATGCAGGCCTTCTTGGCCGACACATGCTCCTGCGCTGCCATAAAAATTGTTGGACTCTTTGTCAGCATTCCGGCACCTTCCTCCATCACCGCCGCAACGCTTTTGAGCACTGCTGAAATGAGCAATCACCCTACTTCTTCCTCTGCTGAGCTTTCCCAGGCACCTCAGCGTCAGCGCCGGGTGCAGAAACTCGCGTGGTGCGCGCTAGAGGCGGAGCGGCGCCTGCGGCAGGCCTCAGCGGATGCTGCTGAGCTAAACAGGTGGCTTCTTCACGGCGCACTAAACAGACAGATGCAGTCGGGCAACACCGACGCTGATCAGAGCCACAACAGTAAGGGCTCGTCTCGTTCGTCGGCATTGTCTTCGCTGTGCCCGCCTGCATCTGCCGGCGTGAAGGTAGTAGTGGTAGCCTATCTAGCGCCCCAATCAAGAGAGGATGTGGCCGTCTACGAGGGCTGGCAGCGGTGTGCGGAGGCGTGCACGGCTGCCTCTCTGTTATCAGGTGGCAGCGGCAGCAGCAGCAGCGGCATCGATGCATCGCGGACGACACGGCGACTGTCACCGCTGCGCCGCGCCACGTTCGTCGCTGTTTCACTTGGCGCACCTTCGCTGCTGCTGTCCTGGGCAGAACGCACTGTGCGCTGCTTCTTGAGTAGCCTTCTGCTTCCTCACCAGAGCTTGTTGATGGATTTATCGTGGTGCATTGACGCTTTGCACGCGCCGAATGCGGAGGTGGCAGAGGCGGGCCGGACAGGCGCTTCCGGTTCGGGGCGAGTTCGGCTAACGGGTCAAGTGCGGTTTGATTTATTTGTTCACGATGTCCTGCCGACCCTGAAGTTTCCTAAAGGCGACAGTCGGTGTGCGCTGTGGCTCTCCTACGCGTGCCTCATGGCTGCCCTGCACCCACGTGTTTTCGCCGGGGAGGGCGCGGAGTTAAGCCTCGCTGCGCACGCCCTTCAACGAGAGAGTTCGCACCGTCAGGGTCGCAGCGGCGGCAGCGGGAGCAACGCCGAAGCGTTTGCAAAAACGTACCGGGTAATCGGTCAAGTCTTTGCGGCCCTCTTCGAGAGCAGCCCAACAGCACCCGGCCGCAATCAGGCGCTGCGCGTCCTGCTGGGCTACGGCGACCATTTGTCCACATTGAAGCGACAGTTAGTTCATGTGGCCGGCGTGGAGCACCGCCACCGCGGGGGTGGAGGCACATACGGGTTTCCAACATCCACCGCTACGGCTGCTGCGCTGCTGCGGACTCGCAACCTCGTTGACATCTACGCGCTTTTTGGTGTCTTGATGGGCAAAGACCGCGTCGACTTCTACGCTGCTGCGGCGAGCTTTGTGCGGACGGCTGTGCGAAGGTCGGCGACGCCCTCTGTTGCGTCGGCAGCAGCAGCAGCGATAGCTGTGACGCATGCGCTGGAGAGCACGCTCGTGCAGGTGGATTCTTTCGACACCGCAACCGCACCAGCGTCGCATGGAGCATCAAATACGTTTGTGGAGATTGGCGCTCGTGCCTTGGCGTATAAGCGTGCTCGCCTAGAGCGCCGCCGCTTGGGGAAAGGCAGGGAGCATCTCCGTCCACGAAGCCGCGCCGCACGCGCACGCAAGCACTTGCTGGAGCGCAAAGCACGACAGACGTCTACGCTGAAGGATGTAAACAAGAGAGAGGCTTTGCCGACAGCCGGGAAGAGGAGCCGCTCTGAACAGGCGAGTGCGAGTGAGCGTGTGCAGGAGAGCTGTGCAGTGGCGAGTGCTTCCGCAGGCTCATCGCCTGCGAAGAAGTTAAGAGGAGAGGCGGCCGCGCTGCCTGCAAAGGTGAACGGCCCTACAAGTGAGACGCTCAGCTGGAGTGTGGATATTGGATGATGCAAGGGAGGAATATAGCTCCTCTAGCAACTGGTGATCTGTAATGCGGATAAGATGTTTATGCGGAAGGCTTTCTGGCTTCAGCACGTCATCCCCGGCCGGTACTTCACCTGCAAAAGATTGGGCTCTGCAAGGGACACCTACGCCTTTTCTTTTTCGAGGATCGAGTTTCGCGTAAAAACAAAGAAATATTAATTCAGCACTCCCCTTGGGTGATGCACCTCAGCACGAAGGCAATTGTAAAGATAAACGGCCGTGCGCTCGGCCCTCCTCCCCCCTCCCCCGCTTCCATCATGTTGGAGGCATTAAACGGAAAAACGATAACAACGTCCTTTTCGCTCTTTTTTTTTTTTTCACTTTTCACCACTTCACTGACTCCTTTTTTTGTTGTTGTTGCCCCTCTGCGCGATGACTTGGCCCTCAATTTCTTTCTTCTCAACAACTTCACACCGATAACCGCGAGCGTCACTCCCAACAATGACAATAATCATAAAACAAAGAAGCAGCGGATTCGTTCTACACTTACACTTACCGTGCATACATCAATACTGTTTCGCCTCTTTTGTTCATCCTTTCGATTGCTTTGTTGCTCACAAGAAAGAATAAAAAAAAAAAGAAGAACAGAGAAGCGTGGGGTCTTGTGGCGAAAAGGGCATCTGTGCTGTCTGTCTTTTCCTTTCTCTCCGTTGTTTTCTTGCTGTTTTTTTTTTTTTGCTTTGCTTCACTGCAGCTCGCCGGCGTCAGGAGAATTTTCAAATAAAAAGAGGGACGGGGCAGACCGAAGAAATCACAACAGACAACAGTCATTTTTTCTGTTTTCTTTTCTTCCCTTCGCCGCCGAACAGTCGTTGAACTTCTCCACTCTCATATATCTATTATAACGTCGTGCTCTCAAGGCCTCCCTTATTTTTGGCGTTTTTCGTGTATAACACAACTACAGCCCACAAAGTGCCCATCATGAGCCAATTTGATTACGGCCTTGGGAAAGAGAAGCCGGGTAAGGCACCGGCACCGACAGATGCCGGCATTCCTGTCAACCCTAACGCAGGCAACGTCTACGGGAACCACGCTGCCGCATATCAATACCCGCAAGCGGAGATCAATTACAACCAGCTGGACGGTGCGCCTGTCGACGGTACCCCTCTTTACCCGGATGCCGCATTTCAAACTCCGAAGCTGTCCCGCTTCCGCATTCGCGGGTACCAGGACCTGTGGGCTGCCGTTCTCTTCGGCATCCTGTTTCTGTTCTCTATTGTTTGGAGCATCGTGCATCTCGCAACATACGATTACCAAGAAAACAAAGATGTTTCGCCTGCTGCGGGCGGAAGCGACACTATTGGAGCTGGGCGGATAGTGGTTGTGTGCGCCTTTGGTGGCGTTTTATCGCTCGTGACTGCGTTTGCGGTGCTTCTCTTGGCACAGAAAGTTCCCGTGCAGATGATCTACATTGCGAACATCATCACGGTTATCATGTTTGCCGTCTCCGCTATCATGGCCTTCATCCGCATCGACATCGTTGTCGGAATTCTCATGCTGATCTGCACCCTCTTACAGGCGGTATGGCTGTATCTTGTGCGCGCACGCATCCCCTTTGCGGCGGCGCTGCTCCGCACTGCAGCCCAGCTGATGTCAAAGTACAAGTCAGTCTTTGCGCTCAACGTCGGGCTGTGTGTCGTGATGTTTGGGTACATTGTGCTGTGGGGCTACGGTGTGGCCGCTCCGATCGATCGCTTCTACGCGAAAAAGGGCAACGGCGGCTACGGCTTTGTGGTTGGGCTGCTGGTGTTCATATTGCTGTGGGTGTCCCAAGTGGTGCCGAATGTGATGCACGTGACGACCTCCGGCTTGGTCGCTACTTGGTATTACGCGGGGTCGAGCAACATGCCCCCGCATCCTGCCATCGCCTCCTTCAAGCGTGCCATAACGACGAGCTTCGGCTCCATCTGCTTCGGCTCCCTTATCGTGGCTGTGATACAGTTTTTGCGTTGGCTTCTACAATCGTCGAGTGACAATGAAAATGGCTTTATCCGCTGCTGTGTCGACTGCATGCTCCGCTGCATCGAGCGCATCGTCGAGTACTTCAACCGGTACGCCTTTGTGCATGTGGCCATCTACGGCTGCGGCTACATTGAAGGCGCGAAGCGGACCTTTGAGCTGTGCAAGCAGTGCCTTTTTGCAGCTTACTTCAACGACTGCCTGGTGGAACCGACGCTCAGCTTGTTCGCGCTTGCCATTTCCATCCTCTTTGGCTTCTTGTCGGGGTTGGCGACCTCGTGGCCGATTGGCGTACTCGTGTTTTTCGTGGCTCTGCTTGTACACCAGCTGGTGTTCATTGGCGTTACCAGCTCCGTGACGACAATATTTGTATGCTTTGCGGAGAACCCGGACGCACTGCGCGAGTCGGACCCGGAGCTGTACGCTGCGATCTACGCTGCGGATGCCAACGGCACAAACAACAACGCATTGCCACCGGTGTAGCAAGAAAGGCAAAAAAAAAAGATAGTTCAGCTTCTTCCGCGCTTCTATATATTTTTTTTTTGTTTCTTATTTGTGTTGAAGGGCGAACACACCTGAGTTCATCAAACAAAAAACAACAATAACGGCCTTCTTTTTCTGCCGTCAAAATCCACTTCTAATCCTCTATTCTGATTTGTTTTTCTTTGCGTGGTGACCAAATCGTTCAGTATCATCTGACTCTCATGCTTATTCTGATCAAAAGAAGAGAGGGTAGATGAGCATAATTCGTCGAACAAAGGAATGACTGGATACGTAACTCTGAACGCTTGACTGCAACAACAACAACAACAAAGTATTTTTAGCGGTGCTAGACATACTTCTTCTTGGTAGTATCTTCCTTGAAGTCATGCGTTTTTGTCTTTTGAGTTTCTTATTATGCTTTTTTGACCTGTAAAGGGAGAGTGGGCTTGCACGTTTCTTGCGTTGTAGTTTGGAGTAGCCCCCCAAAGTTCTTTGCCCCTTTGCCAGAGGCTGTGCTCCGTGAAACAGCAGTTTCAATGATTTCAACTATGTGCTCATGCCAACGCCTTTTCGTCAATTTTCATTTCCAACTCCTTGCTTCCTTTTTCTTTTCGTCCTCTTCTTTTCTTCTTCTACATCTGCAAATACCTTCAGCGTGTGGCATCAAAACCACAACACCAGCGGCCTTTCGTTTTGCCTTTTTGCATCTGCGTGTCTCACCGCATGCTTCTCATTTTAGATCTTCTTCTTTAGATATCAAAGCATTTCAGCAGGACAAGAAGTTGTCTCCTTCGCGCCAGACGCTTTCATACAGCATTCTTTTGGAGATTACGGAGCAGCTTCCCCCATTATTGTTGTGTTTTGCTATTATTTTGATGGAAGGAGGTTTCCCAAATTTCAGCCTGTTTTATGTGAATTTCCTGCCTTCGAACTTGCTCCTATAGAAGAGACGACTACAGTGTCTGCACCATAGAATACTTGTTTCGCATCTTGTACGCTCGGACAGCATTTCACGAGCAGTTAGATTCGTTTCTCTACCATTTCGCATTGATTGCCAAGACGGAACAGAAAAAGGCAATCCGTTTCACCCACGCGTGCTAGCTGCACCTGCACACAGAGGGCAACATGTTCACCGGACATACCTTCTGCGTGTCCTCGTCGACTTCCCCCCTCACTGTGGCCGCGCTGACCCAGCGTGGTGGCTGTGTCGTGTACACTGTGGACCACCCCACCCCTATCACATGCGTTGTGATCGCCAATGAAAACGTTAGCAACATGTTTGAGCAGTCTCCGGCAGCGCCACATCTTTCACTCACCATGGCCGCCGCGCGTGGTGGACGGGACTGGGCAGTTCGCAATAAATTTCCTGTCTTCATGGAGGATCGCGTCCGCTCCGCGCGCATTCCCGTCGTGTATGAGTTGTGGGTACACCAGTGCATGTGCGCGGGGCGGCTACTTCTTCCTTGCAAAGGCAGTCGGGAGGTGGTGGCCTACGACCCGTTTTTGTTTTCCGGTCTTTGCTTCACCACCACTCAGCTTCCTCTACAGTTGAAGGCAAACATCGTTGCCATCTTACAATTTTATGGCGCCGAGTATCACCGCAACCTGCTCGACACAACAAACACGGTCGTGTACAGTCATATGCGGCTGAAGGACAGCGGCAGCGCCTGCGACTGCTCATCCTCCTCCTCCTTAGGCGCGTGCTCGTCCACTGCGGTGCACCAAGAGTCCCCACCCGCCGCTACAGCGTCTACGTCTAAGGAGCCAGTGGAGGCACCTCTGACGAAGCTCTCGGTGGCACGAGAGAGGGGTATTGCATGTGTGACGCCGCAGTGGGTGCAACTGTGCCTGAATGCTGGGGAGCTGCTGCCCCACACCTCTCCGTCAGTAGCGGCAGGAGCCACCGTCCCCGCTCCCCACGACGAAGCTGCGGGCACACTGTGTGGCAGTGCTGAGAGCACCAACGAGACGAAAGCGTATGCCGATATGGAGAAGTTTGTGTCAGATGCCCTGGATAGTATTGATCAGAAAACTGTCCCCGGGACGTCAAAGAGTTCTGATGCCAGTTCACCACCCTCTTCGCTGGTGTCCTCGAGTTTACCGATTTTGGATACGGCAGCTGAAGACGCGGCGAAACAACCTCTCAGGAGCCATTCCAAGACTTCACGCTCTGTGGAAGCAATGGAAGCGGACCCTGAGGTGCGCGCAGCGTTAATGCTGGCGGATCGACTTGCAGTCAGCGCACCTGCTCGCACACGCAAACGGCGGCGCTGCTGTTGATCAAAACATTCGTTTTTTTTTTTGGTAATAGACCGTTACGTGGGTTCTTACTTTCTTCTACACAAACATGTATGTATGCGATTCTTATCATAGAAGCACATGGGGGAGATGCACTCTTATTTCTCCTGCTTTACTGGGCAATAGAAACACTGCGCGCGGTGAAGGCCGTTACCTTGCGATGATGGCAGGGACAAAGCGTTTTGCTCTCACCACATCTTTCTATTTTTCTCCTTATCGGTGCAGCTCTGAAGCGCGTCTCCCCTCTCCTCCCCGTGCACCACCATAGATCTGAAGGCCTTCTGCCTTCTCGTTAATGACACATCACTTTCAGAGCAGAGCCCTTTTTTTGTTTGTCGTTTCTCAGCCGTCAGCCGCGCAGTCTACGCCACAGAAGAGAACGCAAGGCACATCCGTGTGGTCATCTGGTGCTCGATCCTCGCCAGGACCACTTAAATATTGCTGTTAACATGTATACCTGTGCACGGCTTGATGTTGCGTATGTGCGGGTATTATGCCGCACCAGCGTACATAATTTCATGCTTAAGTGATCTGCAACGAAGCTTCCCGCTACTGCTTTGGTCTTTGAATTCATCTCCCCTTCGTGTCTTCTCCGTCACGCACCACACCGTTGCCCTTTCCCCACTCATTTTTTTTTTTTAAATTCTGCCCCATCAACATGCAGTCGCGACGTGCTAACTATTTCCTTATTTCTTTGTTTTGCTTTAAAGAATCAAGAAGAGCAAAAGGAAGAATTAAAGGAAGATATCGAAGGGCTTCGTGGAGTCTTGCAGCTAGAGGTGTGCTGCGCTGCAAAGCTTATCTGGTGGTGCTCCCCCACCTCCTCATCCCCATTGCGTAGTGTATCTGTCCTGGCTGCATATTGCTCTCGAGGCTTCTGTCGCCAGCCCTTCCGTTTTTGTTCTTATTTTTATTTTTATTTTTGGTGATTTTTGTTCGCGGTTTCCACTTCCCTGTGACGGTTACACAAAGAAGCCACTACGGCCAACGCGTTGCCACCATGAGTGCGCAGACCACGTTGAGAAATTTCTCAAACACGCTGCTGGCGACCACCGGCGGGGCCTCCACCCTCGCCACCAACGCAGCCGCTTCCTCTACAAACAGTTTCTTTGACATCATTGACAGCTATTTAAGCCGTATGCTACCACGCAACAAGACGATGAAAGTGCTTCTTGTGGACGATGGCGTGCTGCCGATGATCGCCAGCTCCTTCTCGCAGACGGAGCTTCTAGCGCACGGGGTGTTCCTCGTCGAATCGTTGAACAGTGCGTCACGTCAGCGCAACTTGATGAAGATGCTGCGGTGCTACATTCTGCTGCGGCCCACGCTCGCCAGCGTCGAGGCGGCTTGCGTCGAGCTGCGCATGGCGAAGTACCGCAACTATCACATCCTATTTTGTGGCGCGGCCTCGGCTGAGATGCTGGACCGGCTGGCGCTGGCAGACAACGACTCTCTAGTGGAGCAGGTCCAGGAGATCTTCTGCGACTTCAACGCCGTGAACAAAGATGCTTTTTTGCTTGAGACGCCGCCTCCTCAGTCGCTTGTGTCGTCCGCAATTTCCGCCACGCAGGTTCGGCGTCTGGCGGAAGGGCTTGCCTCGCTGATGGTGGCGCAGCGTCGCCGCCCTTACATCCGCTATCAGCGCAATAGCCCCTTTGTGCAGCGCGTCGTCACGGAGCTGCTGGAAATTTTGAAGAGTGACCCGGGCCTCTACGATTACCCCTCACGAGACTCCGTACTGCTCGTCTTGGACCGCAACGATGACCCGCTTACACCCCTGCTGACGCCCTGGACCTACCAGGCGATGCTCCACGAGCATATTGGGCTGCGCTCCAACACGTTGAAGCTGCCGCCCGACGTGCAAGGGGCGGAAGAGGAAGGTTACGTGTTCTCCGAGCACGACGACGCCTTCTTTGCGCATAACATGTTCAGCAACTGGGGCGACTTGTGCAACAACGTGAAGAAGTACGTGGACCAGTGCAAGGCGGCACTGAACGTAGACCGCTCTACGGCGACGCTGGAGGAGCTAAAGACCTTTATGCAGAACATCCCGCACACCAAGAGTCTCACAGGGTCAGTGACGAAGCACACCACCGTCACAACGCACCTGTCTAGCGAAATCAAGAGACGTAGCCTGCTTGAGATCTCCTTGCTGGAGCAGGACATGATTGCGTCCTCCAACCAGAGCGATCACTGGTCGCGGCTGCAGACATTTGCGTCACACCCGAGCACCTCACAGAGCGACCTCACGCGACTCTGTCTCATCTACCACCTTCGCTACGAGCAACCGGGCCGGGAGTCGAAGGTTTCGCAGTATCTGGACCGCGTGAACTCTAATTACTCGCTAGTGCTGCAAAAGTTACGCCAGTACTATGGCGTGAGCCGGCCAACAGATCGCCTCTTTGCGGCGACGGGCGTGATGGCGACTATCATGAAGACGCTGGTGGACGTGGGTAACATATACACCCAGCACGAGCCGGTGTTGAAGCGCACCTTGCTGCAGCTCTACAGTGGACAACTAGAGCTCGCAGACTATCCGTACCTGCCGCAGCCCACGTCGTCTTCGGGCGGCGGTGGCGGGATGACGAGTTTGGAGTATAAGCCGAGGGAAGTGATGGTGTACATGTGCGGCGGCTACACCTTCGAGGAGGCAGCGCTGATTCACAGTGTGAACACTCAAACAGCGTTTAAGCCCAATGAGATGTCTAGCTTTGCGGCAGGTGGCATTGAACTGCGAGCAACAATCGGTGGAGAGACCGTACTGAACTCGAAGAGCTTCGTCACACTGCTGGATAAAGTGGCCCCGTCGTAGGCCTTTTAAAGAAAATGTTCACACAACTCCGCACTTTCTTTTTTTGAGAAGACGTTTCTGGAGCTCTCGGAAGCAGCCGCGGCGTGGTGCGTCGCACGTAATGCACTGTAAGTTTGGAAAAAGAGATCTATTCAACGAGCTGCAAGCAGAAGAGCGAAGGGATGAAGAGAGTACCGCCTTTCACGTCGCGGACAGCTTCTGCGACTTCAAACTTACCCTTGTTATTGCACTTTTCTTTGTTTTTTATTTATTGATGGGATGTGTTCTCCTTTCGGCTCTGTCCAAACGTGCTGCATGTGCGCGTGGGTGTGTGAGTGAAAGCGACGAGGAGTTAGGCTTCTCTTTTCAATGTTGCGCTTTTCCACCTTTATTTTTGATTGCCTGCACTTTTTTATTCTTTCAAAGAGACGGCTAAAGGAAATTTTCACTTCCACATGGATCTTCGGGCAACTTCCATTTGTTGAAGTGCTTCAGGCAGATGACGACAGCAGAAGAAGACCTCAACATTCTCTGCCACCTGATAACACTTCTGCAGCTGCGCATCTTTTTTTTTTAAAAAGAAAGATGCCTATCTTCTTACAATTTGACGTCACATACCGGCCTTCGTTCTCATGTTTGCATTGTACTACGCGGGCAATCCAACCTACCGCTATGCTGGTGAGCTCCGCTGCTACCTCAGCGCTACCCCCCTCCCTCTTCTTCTTTTATGGTTGCTTATCTTGTATGATTACGACTAATAATAATAATGATGATGATGATGATAATAAAACGATCTCTTCTGACGGGTTACGCGCGGCGCACCGTGAAAAGGAAAAGCGGCAGAGATAGGCGTTCCTGCTTAGCTCCTCTTCATCGATGCTAACAGAGTGTCTGCTGACGTCTGTATCAAGTAGCTGAAGGTGAGGCATTTGGTGCGCATTCCTAACGTATAAGAATCATAGAATATTGCTTTGTTCATCATAGAGGGATCGCCTTGCACGAGACTCATTCGTAATCTTTCCCCCCTATTTTTTTGTGCTCTTGTGGACTCGTGAAGTGCTCTACCATGGCCAATCTTGCTGCCCACCCGCCGGTGGACCTGGAAAAGGGGGAATCTCTGCTCGCAGAGACAGGCAGGAATGCCCAGAGGCGTCTCCTTCACGCATCAGTGGGGGCACGTCGCAGCATCCACACACAACCTCAGATCGTGCGTCAGCCAAGCATCTTGGATTTGCTGACTGCTTTACCGCTCCTTCTCTCACTCGACCACGATGACTACACGGCCACGTTAAACAGTGTGCAAGACCTCTTGACACTGACGGATGCTGCGCCTCAGGCTTGGCGCATAAAAGCCAGACGCTCAAATTCAGATGAACCTGCAGGTGGAAATTGTGGTGAAGTCCATCATGACGCTTACGGAGACGCCGCCACGACCGCAGTAAGGGCTGTGCTGCGCACGAGTGGCGGCAGCCCTTCCTGGCAGGTGAAGCGACGACGGCTGCGCCGAGTTGCGCTGGACGCTTTTTTTCGCCCCAGCCTCCCAGCACAGATATCCGCACGTGCGGGTGCCGCTGAGGCGTCCACAAGCGATACGTCCGACGGCGTCCGCCGAGCCACGGCGCGATTACTGGCCCACACCTATGAGGTTATGGCGGACCTGTCGCCGACACAGGCACACCTTGTGAAACTCTTTGCTCGTCAGATTCTGTGTCAAGCGGACGACAAGTGTGAAGCCGCAGCCCCCGCTGGTGATAGCTCTTCAATGGACAAACCGGAGCAGAGGGGGGAAGCGAGTTGCGATGACACGCAAAAAGACGGCCAGGCACTGGATGCGTCGTTGTCTCAGGGCTCACTACGTAGCATCATGAAGGCGTGGACTCTACCAGCGGCAGGGACAGTGACAGGAGCATCAAGCGGATTAACCGGTCAGCTCGAGCGCTCATCCTCCTTGCCCTCTTCCCCCTCGTCTTCGACCATTGCGGAGCAGCTGTTGTACATCATCTTGCGCACCAGTATTGCAGCGAACACACCGCTGCGAGTAGACAAGGGCGATGGTGCCTCAGGTGCCAAGCGCGAAGGCTTCACCATGCCGGGAGACTGGACAAAGCGCAGCGCTCTGCACGCGCCACTGTCATCAGTAGACGTTACCGCTGATGCTCTTCTTACTCCCTCATCGAAAAGCACGCCTTCGAGCACGTGCAGCGCAGCTCGGAAAAAGCTGCGCACGGACGCTTTCGGAAGTTTGGGTGCCGAGGCGGTGGCGGAAGCGGATGAAACGGAGCCGGCACGTGCAGTGGAGGGCCCAACGGCGCTGTTCTTGAAGAGGGAGGGGCAGTCCATCCGATATCACTCAACCAGCGTAGCGAGGGGGCAAGACAAGGCTGCTGTTGGAACGGTGCTACCCTATGAGCCGCGGTGCTGGCTGGGTCCTTCTACAGTAGCTCTGGTGGAGCGTTCCATGACGCTGCGGCGACAGCAGCGGTGGACTTGCGACAGGGATCCAGTGATTGAGGCCACGATCGCTGGTGAAGGAATGGACCTACGCGACTACAACTACGCTGGGACCAGCGGGGACGCAGCTTTGTATGATCGGCGGGGCCATTGGGCCCCTCTCGCTGACATCGCGTGGGATCGCAAGGATGCAGTGGCGCTTGCATCCTTTGTGCGCGACAACGGGCTGCCCTTCACTGCTTCTACCGCTTCTGCGGCAAAGACTGCGGGTGCTGCCGCTGTTTGTGCCAGTCCCTCCCCCGTCGGTACCAGAGGACTGAGAGGCACTGCAGCTCATTCGCTGTACGCAATGCATGAACAGGAGGCACGCCAGTTTGGGCAGCCACGTATCGGCGTGTTGCACTGGACACTGGAGGAGGGCGACGCGTCAGCAGAGGGAGGGGAGACTGGCTTAGCAGTGCGGTCTCTCTTTATGGAGAAGATAGGAAGGAGTGAATCGCAGACGGATGTGCAAGGAGGCCCTCTTGCGGCTGCAGCTAATGCTGCCGCTGCGGAACTGGAGAGCGAGGCTCAGAGACGGCACACTAGGAGCGAGCCTTCCACAATGCCGCTGGCCCTTCCGGCGTGCCGCACCCCCTTTGTTTCCTGCAGCACGCTGTACAACCCTATAATCTACGCTCGCGTGTACGTGGCGCTACACCGCTGCACGGCCGGCCTAGTGGACCCCTATGAGCTGACTTATTATGACATGAAGGCTGGACCGAATCTTGTGGAGATTCGCGTACATCCGGAGTTGTATGCGACACAACAGCAGGTCGACGGTCCGCAGCGGCAATCACAATCTACCATGGTACACAGCGGATTCACTTCAATGCTGGAGTGGGGGTGCCGCTGCGGTACCTTGCTTCTCAGGCTGCACCGCCTCTGCGAAGCGGCAGACGGCACTCAGCTGCGTGCCAGCCTCGGCAGCTACGGTCGCTGCGCGATGGACACGTTGCGGCTCTTTCTCTGCTTTCTCCAGCGCCAAATATGGGAGCTCGGGGACCGCCTTGGCGGGGCCCATCGGCTGAGCCTCACAGAGCTGCTCACGGCACAGCAGCGTCTGCAGAATGTGGTGGAGCAAGTGGAGGCCCTCGCAGTGTTCTTTATGGTTCCCTCTACACCTGCTGCAGCTACAACCGGTGCAGCCGCGATATCGACAGGGAACGTGGCTGCAGGCAGTTGTGCGCGTTCGAAAGTGAAGCCTGCCGTCGCGTGGGATCCAGTTGCAGTCTTGCAGCAGAACTGCTGCTCCGCTCTTCTGTTGTCTAGGCTGCACCAGTTCTTCACGGCGCGCCACGCCAACGCGCTCGGCCAGCACGACAGCGTGGCGGGCTGCTACACTGACCTGCAGCAAGAGAGCTTGGAGGAATGGATGAGCGCTCTACGTGAGAGCGGCGCGCGGAGTTCTTTAAGGGATGGAAAGGCTGACGCGCTAGCAGATTTCACCGCTGATGGGCAGCGCCAGCGAAAAGATTTACTGAGTCACTCCATTGACGCAATTGGCCTCCTCCTGAGAGCCACGCTACGGCCGTTCCACGCGATGCTTCATCGTTGGCTTACCGCGGGCGAACTCACAGACCCCTATGATGAATTTTTTATAGTGCCCTCGCATGGCCAGACATACAGCGGGTTTATGTTGGACCTGTCGCCGCAGCGGCTCCCAGTCTTCGTCTCCGCGGCCGCCGCGAAGGATCTTCTGCACTCTGGAGTGAGCCTGCGTGTGCTGCGCGCCGCCGCCACACACGTCGTTCTCAGTGCACAGAAGGACATGCGTCGTCTTCAGGGATTGTCAGAGATGACGGATGCAGCGGTGGAGGACTACGCGGAGGAGCTGCAGGACACTCAGACGCTGCAGTGCGCCATACAGAAGTTTATTGAGCGGCTCGTGCGTGGCGCTCCAACGGAGGACGGACTGAATGCGATGGGACTATTTGGTCGTGGCCTTCAAGGGAGACGAGGTGCGCACGGCGGAGAATCGAAGACTGCGCTCTGGCGAGCTGCCGACGGTGCCGAGGGTGAGCTCGAGCAGGCCCTTCCTCTACCACCCCGAGTGGATGTCCTGTCGGCCTATGGCGCTATCAATTGGTGGCGGCAGCATTACCAGTCCTGCACGCAGGTGCTGCTGGAGGTGATGGAGGAAGCGGCCGGGGTAGAGACCTCTCAGCCGAAAAATGTGGATGCAAAAATGAAAGAGGGGCGACAGGCGGAGGGAGCGGTGCCCGCGCTCGCCGCTGCCGGTTCTGCATCACGTGCTGACAGTGGACAGGACGAAAAACTGCCTGTGCCTCAACTCGAGGGTGCTGCGACTGCTTCTGCAGATCCATCACCGTCGTCTGGCCCGTCACGTGTGAGCCTAGCGCCATCAAACGCGCCAGCAGTGCTGAGCGAGAATGCAGAGAAGGATGACACACAGAGGCATGCTTCCGATTTTCTTTCCACGGTGAACACCACAACCGCCGTCTCACCCCACAGCCGCGAAGGCCTGGGGCGCCTGGTGTATCCTCTAGGACTTGTACCTGCCACTTCTGTCGCACAGCACCACTGCGACACCCTTGCGGGCGCTAACGCACCTGCAAGCGAGGAAGAAGAGCAACCCTACATCACTGTCTTCATGAATTCTGACGATGAAGACGAAGACGATGCCATTGCTTCCTTGAGGAGAAAAGAGGCAGCGGGTCGCGGAGGCGTCGCCGCAGATCTCCAGTCTTCGCTCTCCGTACGCTCGTCACCTTCTTTTTCCTCAAATGCTTCAGCGGCCACGACGAGCGTCCTCGGGCTGCGGCGCATCGCCAGCTCGAAGCTCTCCATTGGCACCACCATCTCCTCCACCGCGTCTTCGCGTGGCACCATCGCCCTCTACGGCGCCATCACCGAGGAGCTGCGGCAGGTGTCGCTGTTGGAGCAGCAGACGGAGGCGCGAGCCGGGCAGTCCCGCAACGCCCTCCGTGCCGAATTTAATGCTCAGATGTGGCGGCGAAAGCGTGATATGCGGCTGAATGATTGGAAGGCACAGAGACTGGCCCTGCGTCTGCGCCGCGTGCGTGCTATGGAGGGCATCGTCGAAGAGCTGAGGGAGGCCTACGGTATTCATGGTTTCGTGCTTGCCGACGAGTCGTCTACTCGTGGCCCGCACAAGGACAACGACGCGGAGCAAAGAGAGCAAAAGCGCGGCGGCACCTCCCTCCCCTCACCGCCCCTCGCCACCGCTCCGCGTTTTGTGATTCCGCTGAGGCACTTCCCGCCGCCCTCCGCATCCCCACCGGCTCTCCTCTATGCGGAAGAAACACAGGGTGAGGGTGAACGACACGGCGGCGTCCGCCGTTCCTCACAAGGGCAGCAGCGACCACGGCGCACAAGCTTCGCTGCGACTACGACAGTTGTTGAGCTGCCGAGTGAGGTTGCGCTGCCGGCTCTGGAGCGGCATCATCGCCAACTTTCCGCGTATGCCGCTGCATCTCCACGCTCGCTCGGAGGCATTCTACTGCCGCCTCGACCGACTCGCACGCTCTCTGCTAATGGCCCCGACTTTCTGACTTCCACTTTGCCGACGTTTCCTCAAGTACGAGGGGATCAGGGGCAGGAGGTGGCGGTTCAATACCCGCTGCCTCTTGGCACCCGTACGACGTTGCCACGCGAGCGCATGGCGGGAAATAGGCGCAGCCGCTCCTCGCCCGAAGTGGGGCTGCACGCGTATGCGGGCCCGCCGCACCCACGCTTGGCACAGCGCGGAAGCCCAGAAAAGGCGACAACGCTCACTTCCAATTCTGTGTCCTTTGGAAACTCAGGGGTGATGCACCAATCGCGTGAGCTGGACACGGCTGTGCTGAAGACGGATGGCCTTCACCATGAGCGGACAGCGCCCGATAGCAGGAGCAACAGCTCTCACCCACGCCCTTCCGGGATCACCGCAGACGCTCTTGCGCGTTACCGGAATGAAGAACATATGGGTACGGAGACGCTGCGGGAGCAGTGGTACCGCACCGCGGCCCTTCCGTCGTCTGCATCCGTAAATGGTGAAGAGCAGGGGAATGGCAGTGGCACTGTCTGTGTACGCTACGATGAGCTCGGCTACGCCCATCCTGATAGCAGCTACATCGTGGCGGACATCAACGATGACGAGTTTTTATTCATGCGCACGGGCCCAAAGAGCTACGCCCGACGGGAGTCGGAGGGTGCCGCACTGGCGCGCTTGGCATCTGAGCGGGCCGCGCTGGACCGCTGCACCGTCGACGAACCAGGGTTTTTGCAGCAACTCCAGCAGGCCGCGCGTGCTGCGGCTCGCTTCACCGCAGATGTGAGGGAAGTGGCGAATGAAAGCGCAGAAAGAGTAGGAGGTGGCACCTTTGGTGAGGAGTGCGGCCACAGCGTATCAGCAGCGACGTGTGGCGAGAAGGACGGGGTTTCTGATACACGCTCCATTGCCCTCCACGGCGATGATGCCGAGGAGGACGCTCAAACAACACAAAGTCTTGCGACGTTTCTGCAAGCGGATATAATGCCTTCGGATCTCCCGGAGGGGTGGCGCGACGGTGACCCGCTTGACTGCCTGAGGCAGCCTGCCCTGAGTGGTGCGGATGCCAACGACGAAGGTGATAGCACCGATCGTCTCTGGTCGTGGACACCTGCCGAGGCACATCGATGGTACTTTGATAGCCGCATGCCTCTCCATCACGTCTTGACCCGCGCCGAAGTGGATCGCGCTCTTCTCGTGGATTTGCCGCTGACTTGCGATGAAGCGGAAGCGCTTCAGTGTTGCGGTGGCTACTACCGCGCGCTGGGCCAGTACACCTCGAGCTTCCTCACCCACAAGGCCCTGCAGCTGACGCTCCTCCCTCCTTACGGCTCTCTCTACCGGCTCACCACTCAATTTCTCGATGTCTGCCTGCTGCAAAACTCAGCTGTGGCAGCGCGCATCGTGGATGCTTGGATCGCATCCGTCGATGCCGCGCTGGAGATGATGGCAGAGCAGGAAGAGGCCGCGATGGTACGTGCAGTCCTTGTGGGCGCCACAAGCATATCCGCTCCGTTGGCGAGTTTGACCGATAGGCAGCAGGGCTTAGATATGCATGCGGCACTGGCGTCGTTGAATGCCGTCTTTCAGCGTGAGTGGGACGCCTGTGTGCACAACGGCGAGTCGACGGTGAAACTGGAGTGGGCGTTAACGACTGAAAGGGAAAAGAGGGGGTGCAGCGGCGCAGGCAAGAGAAGTGTGCAGTGCTTGCCCCACCTTGGGTCCACACAGAAGAATGTTGGGGAAGCTGAAGACGAGGAGGCTGGCGTAGATCTCAGTTACCATGACGACGACGACGACGACGCGCTCGATGAAGCAGCCCCGCCGCTTGGGTGGCACCACCACGACCATCATCTCGACCCAGCACATGAGGGAGGAGCAGAGGAAGATGATGCGCAACGAATGCGGAAAGATGGAGCCACTGCGAAGCCGGCGGCTGGACGAAGCAAGGCTGGCGGCAGCAGGCGCCTATCTAAGCGACCTCGCGCCTCTCCAATTCAGTCCTTCCTCGCCACTCTTCAGCTCAGCGTTGCATCGCGGTGGTGCAGCGGGGCGTGGCTGCTGCCCGATCGCACGACGCACTGCCTTGGTGGCGTCTGCCGCACCCTTCTCTTCTGGAAGAGCGTGGAGCGGGTGGTATTGCACACCTGGCAGGCGGGTATGAACAGTGGGCTGTCTTCTGTCTTCTTCTTCTGCACCACAGTGCAGCAGGTGTTACTGTCGACCCTGCAGGAGCGGCTGTGGGGCCGACTGACTGAACTAACAGCGACATACCGGGAGAGCCTGCAGTTCGAGGCGGGCGTGCTGTACACGTACCGTGCTTTAGACAGCTTCACAGAGGACCACGAAAGGTTTCTGCAAGACTGCGAGTTCTACACGCTGTGTGGCCCACCCTTCCAATCGCGCGTGCAACCGCTGCTGAGTGCGATGATGCGCGAGGTAGAAGTGGCGGAGCGAGCGCTGCGCTTTGCGCAGGTGTCAATTCGGGTGGCGCGACGGCAGTATATGGCGACCTTCCATTCCATGGTCAGCCACAGCGATGAGAGCAGTAGCAGCGGCGACGACGATCGTAGAGTCAGGGAGAGCGCCGATGGGAAATCGAAGCGCCGCAAGCACAGCAGTGCGGGTGTGTCGTCCTCAGCCCCCAAGCGGAAGCGAAAATTGGTGACGAAGATCGCTGAAGCAGGCGTTCGTAAACAGCCCATCTTCACCCCTTCGCGCTGGTGCCGTCGAAGGACGGGATCTGCCACCACGAAGGGCTGTATGGCGGCCGAACAGTCGCTGCTGTCGTACCAGCGGTCAGTTGAAGACACTTTAGCGCAGCACAGGGGAGGAAGTGACGGCCCCAGCTATCTTCATAACGACAACGCTAAGGACAGGTCCAGAGACACCCCCATTTCGCAGGAGCAAGAGATGAAGCAGCGGAGCAAATCATGTAGTACATCCGTTGCAGCAAAGTCTGTTCGCAGCGGTGGTAGTGAGACGAGAGCGTATCCGTTGGGTGACCGCTCCAACTCCGCGCTCAGCAGCAGCACTGCCACCTATACCACCACAACCTTCTCGGCAACGGCGAGTCGCACCCCCGATGGGGGTGGGGACGATGAGGGTACCGTGGATGACAGGCAGCACTATGAAAGCAGCAGGGAGGACGAGGCGGACGAAGAACGACACACGACTAAGGAGGGGACGGCCATCCCTGCCGACACAACGACCGCGAGGCGTAAGGCAAAGCGACGGTGCCAATCAGCGAAGACGACTACGAAGGCAGCTCCACGACGCAGCATTATGGAGTCTGCAACGATGAACACGACACCGATCTATATCGCCGTGCTCGCTGCTCAGCAGCAGCAGCGGGCGCAGGGAACTGCGTCTACCACCGGTGCTAAAAAACGGAGTCGAAGTGCGGCTCTAAGTACTCTTCATACTCCCGCAGTGCCCCTTCCATCCGCACCGCACCAAGTAGCTAGTCAAGCATCTTCACTCGCAGCAGTGGCATCACCATCGACGAAGCGCCGCCCAAAACAGCACCACCAAGACCGGGGTCATCGTCGCCGCGGTAGAGGTGCACCAGGGCCACGGCTGACGGCTGCTGAACGCCAGGAGCGACGCGACAAGTTGCGTGTGATCGCAGAACGTAAAATCAACGAAGAAACCGAGCATCAGCGACGCCTCATGCGTGACACTATTGCACGTCGCCTCCGCAGCTTCGCCTCCCTCACGCAGGCGTTGCGTGGTGCGCTGAGTGACATCATCACCGCGGATGATTTAGCTGCGCAGGAGACATTGTATACGGCAGAGGGCAACCCTCGCAGCATTTGCAAGACCGCGGCGGCGTCAGATTCGACGGCAGCAACGAAGGAGCTACACAACGCCCAACTGCAGCAGATGAGCCGCTATACGTATCTGTCCTCTATCGTTCGCCGGCTTGATTCCTTGATTGACGTGATGGCCAGCCAGCTGTGATTACCGACGCGAGGTGACAGAGAGGGGCAGGGAGGCACCTGTGTGAGGGATGGAATGTATAACGCGTAGAGGGCGTTGATGAAGACACGCTCACGCACGCTTTTTTATTGTGCGAACGACAAAGCCGTTTGTTTCTCTGCAGCCGCAGGGGAGGAGAATAGTGAAGCGGATGAACATGGCGGATTGGTGCGGTGCTGCTGGATGATGCCAGAAAGAAGCTGAACCGCCGTGCTGCTCTGCGGACGCACCTTCAGGGATAAAAAGCTGAACACTTTTTGAATTATTATTTTCATGAACGGCCGCGCTCTCAGAGCTTCACTTCCCTCTTCCTTCGCAACTCCTCTTTGCCACCTTCTGCTTTCCGTATCTGCAGAGCAAATAAGCAAGGAACAACTCCACCCTTTAAAAAGTTACTTTGTTTAAGCGTGCGTGCGTGCGTGTGCGTGTGCGTGCTCGTGAGTTTCTTTTCCGCAACCGAGACTGCGCCTATCACGGCAGAGGCACGCCAGGGTACTCCCCCTTACGCTCCTTCACCGTATCTTTTTTTTTTGTTGTTTTCGTTTTTCTCTCTACATAAAGGGTGGGTTCCACACACACACACAAGAAAAAAAGAAAGCCCTTATTTAACCTCTGCCGCGGGGATCTTCTCATCTGGCCTTTTCGCCCTTCCTTTTCGCTGCACATTTACTTGGGAACTTCACAGCAATGTCGGCGCTGCAGAAGATTAACGACATCGAGGCGGAGCTCGCCCGCACCCAGAAGAACAAGGCCACCATGGCGCATATCTGTTCCTTGAAGGCGCGCCTTGCTCAGCTGAAGCGCGAGCTCATCGCCTCGGATTCCAAGAAGGGCGGCGGTAAGGGTGAGGGTTTCGACGTCCAGAGGACTGGTGATGCCCGCATCGGCTTCATCGGCTTCCCGTCTGTCGGCAAGTCAACCCTCATGTCGAAAATGACGTCGACACACTCGGAGGTGGCGGCCTACGAGTTCACGACGCTGACGTGCGTTCCAGGTGTGGTGAGCTACCGCGGTGCGAAACTGCAGATGCTCGACTTACCTGGTATTATCGAAGGCGCCAAGGACGGCAAAGGCCGTGGTCGTCAGGTAATTGCAGTGGCGCGGACGTGCTCGTTAATCCTGATCGTGCTTGATGTGGCAAAGCCGCTGCAACACAAGCTGATCATCGAGCGTGAGTTGGACGGCTTCGGTATTCGTCTGAACCAGTCGCCGCCGGATATTTTGATTCGCAAGAAGGATCGCGGCGGTATCAGCATCTCCTCCACCTGCCCTCTGACACAGCTGGACAACGAGACGATCAAAACGATTTTAGGAGAGTACCGCATGTCCAACGCGGACATTACCTTCCGCGGCGACTACTCCGCCGACGAGCTGATTGACGCCATTGAGGGCAACCGTGCCTATATTCCGGCCATCTATGTGCTGAACAAGATTGATCAGATCTCTATCGAAGAGCTCGATATTATCGCGCGCATTCCGCACAACTGCCCGATTTCAGCGCATCACGAGTGGAACTTGGACGGCCTGCTGGAGTGCATCTGGGACCACCTAGGCTTCATTCGCGTGTACACGAAGCCGAAGGGTCAGGTGCCAGACTACGACGAGCCTGTGATTCTCAAGAGGGTGCCGCAGCCGTCGGTGGAGAAGTTCTGTAACCGCATTCACCGTCAGCTGATGCTGAACTACAAGTACGCGTGGGTTTGGGGCTCGTCGGTGAAGCACCAGCCGCAGCGTGTCGGCAAGGATCATCTTCTGGATGATGAGGACGTTGTGCAGGTCGTGAAGAAGGTGTAAGATGGAGAAGTACGGATGGATGAGACGCGCTTTCATGGGTGAAACGTTGATGCGCCGGCCGCTATGACTAATTTTTTTTTTTCGTTGTTGGTTGGCTTTGCTTTCATGCGCTTCCTATCAGCCTTGGGGTTTGAATGCTCTGCTCGCTACACTCTGCACTGCATTGCTCGGGCATGTGCGCTTGTGCGTGTGCCGAAAAATGGGCACGCTGTCTCCTTCTTTCCTCCGCATTCCATCTCCAACGGTTCCCTTTTGCCTCGGCTCTCGCTTTGTAGTCTGCGTGTGTGGGAGGGGTGGTGTTATTTGTGTAAACTTCCTTTTTTCTTCTTTGGGCAGCATTGATACGGATGTGCCCTCCTAAGCGCACGCATCAGTTCCCTTACATTGCCGGTCGCTATAGCTCGTGCACAGAGGAGAAGTAGTACGGTATGCCATACGTGACATTGAGATTGACGCTCCACTCTCGTGTGGGCCCAAAGTCTTCTTCTTCAGAAGGTGCGTGTGCGTGTGTGGAACTGCAAGGGATGCGTGATACGCGTGTGTCTCGGTGTGTTTGTGTTAACTCCTTCAATGGAACAATTAAAGTGCAACAGAGACTAGTGAGAGAAGGAGGAGTGGGAGAGGCATACACGCTGTCCTCCTGCTGAGACTGCAAAAAAAAAAAAAAAGAAGGGTGGTTGTGAGGGCTATTGGTGTGCGTGTGCGTGTAAGGAGGTACCCCGGCGACACGTTGTTGCGAGAAACAAATAAATCGCGAGGGAGAAAGGCTCCGATGCTCCTCCTTGTCATTACACCGTTCACGCCAATCTGTTCTTATTCCTGCGCTCTAATGCTGACATATATATATATGTAATGGCGCGTCCTTCGCTAGCGACGTGATGCGCAGCAACTCGATTATTATCAACGTACTTACACCTATATCGTCTCACTGCTCGATTTTACCTTTCTTTATCGATTCGTAACGCCAAATCAAAGAAGGCCCTTATTCTTGTCACCACCTAAACAGTGTAGCCTGCTTTAGTGCTCATCATTTATTAACTGCGAATAAGAATTGATCTTTTTTTTTCCTTGTCATTAAGTAAATTAAGTGGAAACAAAAGTGCAACCGATTCATTGACGAGCTTGGGAGTGATAAGCTTTACTCAAAAAACGCAAACAATAACTCTATTTCAAACGCAGTCCTTCACGAGAACACACACTTTGTAGCCTTTCCCCTCATTTCTCCCTTACCGCGTTCTGTTGTTCGTTGCTTCGCACTTTATTATTATTATCAAGTACTACTACTGTTGTTACGGAACATCTTGCACATACACGGAATTATTTATCTATTTATTTCGTTGTCCTTGTCGCCTTCTTCTTCGATTGTCTTTGCACGCCGTTTTGGGTTCCTCCATTGTCCCCTTTTACACTTCTCGTCAATTCAATTTTTTTTCTTCTTTCTCTTCTTGTTCTTCTCATTACCCCGTTCGCTTGTTTCCTTCGAAGTTCAGCGTAGCTGCACCTACGTTTTCAAATTCATTTTTGTGTTTTCAGCTGCTCAATTCGCAGAAGTTATTGTTTCTTTCTTTTCTCCTTCGCCCTCTTGGCCGCGTCGTTGACAGACGGAAAGAAGCAGATTGGTTGTGAACGTAGAGAAGAGATAAAACGACGCGGACGTAAACTCCTAGTGCATCGCAGTGCGTTTGCATCGATCCGTTTTACCATTTGATTGCTCCTTTGCAGCATCACTGCCAACATCCTCTTCCCTTATTTTTTTTTTTTGGTTTCTTAGTGTATACGCCTCATTTTTTTTTGTTTCTTTTTCTTCTTTTAGTGCTGTCGCTGATAGTGTCTTGGCGCTTCTTTAACTTCCGCACCTTCTCGGATTTGTATTTTGCTTTCTTCCAGCGATACGTCACTCGACAGTACTGCGCTCACGCAAAGGGGTGAGGGAAAGAGATCATCACACCTGTATTGTGCTTCGGGTTGCTTGGCAGCCGGAGAACGATCTGTTCATTGAATTCTTCTGGAAACTGGCGAACTGCCATTTGCTCAAACCGTGTAACAAAACCGAAAGGACACGGTACGTAAAGACAAAACATATATTCACTTATAAACAGCCGAGTAATTAGACACAATGAGCTCTTCTCATAACGGATCTGCTGCTGCTGCTGTCAGTGCGGCTGCTGCATCCTCCAGCACCACCATCACGTCGAAGCGCTTGGTGGATGTTCTCCTCTTCGTCGGCCCGAGTGGCTGCGGGAAGTCTACCATCATTACACAGATTCTGCGGGAGTGGCCGGACTTGTTCGGGTTTAGCGTGAGCCACACCACGCGTGCGCCACGCCGTGGCGAGGTCGACGGAAAGCACTACCACTTCGCCTCTTTTGAAGAGTTCCAGGTCCTCATCAACTCCGGTGCCATGATTGAGTATTCCAGGCTGTCCTCGTTCTCTTCTTCGTCGGGAGGATCAAAGGACAAGAATGTAGGCAGTATGTACGGCACCAGTAAGGAGTCGCTGCACAAGGTACTCAACGATAATAAAGTCGTGTTGATGGACACGGACCTGCTGGGGGCTATCAACATTAGGCGCTACTGCGCACACGTCGTTGTCGACTCTAAGCCGATCACAGTGCCGCGCAAGGAAAAGCAAACCGCCACAGCGGCCGCCGCTGCGGTCGATTCAACTTCCAGTGTAGCAGCGGAAGGCAGGTACGTAGAGGTGCTGCCTGCAACCACCGCCGCAGCCCAGCCAGCTGTGGCGTGGCAGGTGCCGCGCCTCGACGTGCCCGCGGTGCAGCTGAAGTGCCACGATCAACTCCCTGCCGTGCCGCCCGTCTCTTCGATGCCGAATACGAGTCGGCTTTTGCGGTGCATGGTCATCTTTATCGCCCCGCCCAACATGCAGGTGCTCGAAGAGCGGCTGCGCGAGCGCAAGAGTGAGACGGATGAATCTTTTCGCATGCGCATGGAGCTCAACTTGCGGTGGATGCGCTGGGCAGAGGAGAATAAACACTTCTTTGACTACTATATTGTGAATGACAACCTTAAGCTTTGCTATGAGCGGGTGAAAAGGATTGTCAAGGATGAAGTGCTGGCGATAAAAAGCTCTCTGTAGAGCAGAACTCATTAATTCTTTGCTTATTTTCGTATTGTTGTCTTTGGCAAGTTGATAACGTTGATGCTGATGTGCAAGGGGTCTTGCGTGGAACTTCTTGCTTTTTTTTCTTTTGTCCCCGAACCCGTCGTGTGCCTCTCTCTGTGTCTGTGTGTGTGCGTGTCTGCGTGCGTGTAAGGTTTGGAACGAGAAATCAGAGGTTGCCATCTCCTTGTTGTGTCGTTCCTCTTTTTTTTTTTTGTCTGTGGACATGAGTAACACCCTGAAGGCCCCTCCTTTTTTTTTTTGGTGTGTTTGGGGGCACACCGCGGGTGCGTTTTGTACTTGGATTGTTTACTGGCACTGCTATTGCTGGGAGATGGCGTTCTCTCTGTAGTGGGCTTGTTCGACAGCGGCTACCCTTCCGGTGTGTATCGTACCCTCTTTAAAGGATAATATTAATCAGGAAGCGACGAAAAGAACACAACAGCTACTGGAGATCGAAAAAGTAGGAAAAGGTGAGAAGTCGGTCCTTTGGCTGATTGCAACAGGGGCGCCTTCCGTGTCGCACCCCCCTTGACGCGCGATGTGGTGAAGTATGATCTATTTTCTGTGTTTGGTACCACTTTCGGCGTCTCATTTTTTTTTTTTTTTGCTTCGTAAATGACGAGTTGTTCCCTTTTGTTGTTGCATGTTGTACCTTGACGCTATCCACTCTCGGAGTGTCCTCTTGTCCTTGGCCGTAGCGTTTCCATATCTCGTTCCTCTTGTACGCCACCTCACCCCTCCACTCCTTTTGCTTTCATCTCTCCCCCCTTCCCGTGCTACATCGAGCTGGCCATTATATGCTCTACAACTTTTACATCCACGAGGTAAGGTGCATTTGGGTTTAGCAGCAACAACAGCGAGAACAACGAACGGTTGGTGTACCTCGTCTGCTGCATTTTGTTTTGTTTCTTATCGTTTTCATCAACCCTGTGCGCGCTGGTGAGTGCAGTGGCTGCGGGTGGGACTTGTATTTGACGCAGGCGACTTCATCCTTTGTGTATAACATAGGCAGACAATAGTGAAGAAAAAGTTTTATCCTCTCTTCACCGCATGGTTTCTCTGCCTGCCTCTTCCTGCGTCGCATGTACATAGATTGAGCAGATAAACGAACGACCTCTTGATGCAGACCATCACCACCTCAAGTACAGCGCAGACGTCTCTGACGGGACGCGATGGCGACCCCAGCGTCAGAGGTGTAGTTAATTCCAACCCTCAGCAGGAACTCACGCAGCAGCTGAATGCCATTCGGGAGCGGCGCAACTGGCTTATCCACATCTTGTATGTACGACAAGAGTACAGCAGCTGCTTGCAAGTGATCGAGACCCAGCTCCGCGATACGGAAGGCACTTGCGTGTACGCCCTCTACGTTAAGGGCCTGCTCAAGCGTATGGAGGGGGCGTTGACGGAGTCATTGGAGCTGCTGCAGACGGCTGTACTCATCAGCCCTGATAGCGCGTCCAGTCAGACTCAGTTGGGGCGGACCCTTCACCTTTTAGGCCGTCACGACGAGGCCATTCAGTCGTTGCAGGAGGCTGCGAGCATTCGCTCCTTCAAGGGGCTAAGCAACGACTGGGAGGTTTATTATCACATTGGCCTCTGCCACATGTTCCGCGGGCGCTATGAAAAGGCCATGGATTCGTTTTTGCAGTCGATCGCAATTCAGCGGCACGACTGTGCATACTTGCAGCTCGGCAAGGTGGCCCTGCTTGCCAAGAACTACTCCACTGCGATGGATGTGTTCCAGGAGGCCGTCGCCTTCTCTCCGTCTAACGCGGACTTGCTAGCCATGCTGGGCACGCTCTTTCTGCAGCAGGGAAACACTGCTGCCGCCTTCGACTACCTTGGCCGCTGCCTGACGCTGAATCCGACGCACGTCGACGCGTTGGTCGCCGCCTCTAGCATTATCCAGGACAGCGGCGACTACGATGTGGCGCTGACGAAGTACCGAATTGTGGTGAGCCAGCAGCCTGACTCCTCTCAGGTGTGGAACAACATTGGGGCATGCTTTATTGGTAAGCGGAACCTCTACGCGGCGGTTGCGTGCTTGCGTAAGTCTGTCTTTCTCTACCCCTTTGATTGGATAGGGCACTATAACCTTGGCATAGTGTTCTTGACGATGGGGCGGTTCTGCTCCGCGCTGCAGTGCTTCAATGCCGCCATTAGTCTACACGACAAGTACCCGTCCGCCTACATGCTGCTAGGGATTTGCTTGGGGGAGATGAATGATCTGTCTAACGCACGCCGTGCCTACGATCATGCCCTGACGATGCAGGACGACTTTCTCGTCTATCTGAACTATGCCGTGACGTTGCTGAAGGCCGGCGTGAGGGCGGAGGCGGAGGCCAAGTTTCGCGTCTTTCGCTCTGTTTGGGATACTCTTTCGAGCGCGCAGCGCCACGAGCAGGCGTCATCGATTCCCGTGGTGGTGCGCATGGTGGAGAGTGCGCTGCAGCGCTCTGCTCTCCCCGCATCTGCATCTGCGGTGGGTAGCGTGGTGACCGACTACGAGGAATCGCCCTCGGTGGTAGGAACAGGGGAGTCGCCTTCTTCATCGCCCGTAGCGGAGTGCACGAGGTCGGAGGTCGACACGTAGGCAGCTCCGCACGACCTTCCAACAACAGTTCCGATGCAACCAAAGCAGCGTAAAGCGCGAGCGCCTCTACGTATGACGAAGACGACACGCTACTCCCCTCATCTTCCCTTTTTCGTTTTTAGCGAAGAACAGCAACAACACTTATTGCAAGGGCATACAATGCTTGCTTCATTCGGTCATACGCTGTCGCGGTGCTGCGGCTTTGTGGTTTACCAAAGTTTTGAACTACAGAACGAGTATTACTTTAATAGCGAAGCAGTCATCTGTGCTTGCGCAGGCGTGCGTTCTCGTCACATCTTTGCGACTGCGATGCATTGGTATATCTGAGTTGGTTGCCACTGCCGGAATTCTTTGCTGAAGACCCAAAGCAAACAATCGTATTCAACGGTATAGTTGTTTTCGTGTGTAGCACTGACGTGTGTGCAGCGCCGGCTTCAGTGGTCTTTCCCTTTCCTTTCCCATCTTCTTTTGTTCTTCACGGCCCTCCCTTCTTTTTTTTTTTAATCTTCCAGTACAACGCCGTGCTCCGACGGTTGATGCGCCCGTGCACCAGGCCTGTGTGCGCACGTGGTGCTATTTCCATTGCTACTGCCTATCACCGGGCACCGGTGTAAGACGTACACGACCGAAGGAGTGAAGACGTGAGCGGTGTGCGCACTTTCTCTTCTAGTGCGATATCACCCTCATTTCTTCTTCCTTACTTTCTCGGCATATTTTTGTTTTTCTACGGAGGACTGTGCTCGTGGCCCACCATCGCCAGGCCGGGCATTTCTCTTTCTGCGCTTGTTGTCGCGCCTCAAGAGGAGTGCTGTGTACGCCATACACTCGCGAAGTTGACAGGGGAAGGAGAAGGAAGAAAGCGGCAGGGGGGGCTCTTCCACGCATGTGCGCTTCCCATGCACCGAGCGTCGACACTCAGTACCTCCTCTGAGGTGGCGGCTTCCCCGTCCTTCAACGATGTCGAGGGTTTTCTTAGCGCCATCTCCAAATGGCTGCAGCAGGCTAACGCACGTCTCACCTGCGCAGCGCAATCCACAAAGTTGAATTACACCTTGGAGGTGGTCACCGCTTTTCATGCTCACGCACACGGTGCGCCGTCGGAATGGGTCGCCGACGGTTCCAAGCGGGCACTCCTGGAGAGCGCAGACACGATGGCAGCCTCCAACGCCGTTCTCTCGATGCAGCTGTGGGTGCTTTGCTCCCTACTTGTGCTTGCTGGCTTGTGGTACATTATTGTCAAACTGCTGTCATGGACGATGCCCGGTCTTCAGGTTCTCTGGAGAAGGTCACGCCTGCGAGAAGGGCTGCGACGCTCGCAGAAGGCCATACAGCGTGATGTGCTGCTGCGCGGAATGACGGGCGCGTACCGTCAACGTGCCGGTCAACATCAGCTTTACACCGCCTGCATGTGCACTGCCGTTGCTTCTCTCCTGGTCATGCTGCTGCTGTCTGTAGACGTGTGGACAGGGCTGCTGATGTGCAAGGTGTGGGAGGTCGTCACCTCGCCCATCTCAAATACTTGGACCCGGGTATCCGCGCTGTCTTCATCACTTCCGCTTAGTGTGCCGAGTTGGATAGGCGCTGCGATGCCGCTCTCGCTGGCTGCCTCCGAACTGCTCGCTGCATCACACGTACCGCAGGCCGTCACCTATGTGCCTTATTTCATCCGGCAAATCGTTCAGCAGCTCCAAGCAATGTACTTCTGGCATCTGGTCGGAAGTGTGGTGCTGGGGCTGGCGCTGTGGCTCCTGCAGTTTGCGCACCACCGTATGCATACCTACAATGCCAGCATCCCTTTCATCACGAGCCGATCGACAGAGCCGCAGCTGCTCCATCAACTTGATGAAGCCGAGGAGAGACGACGCAACCGTGAAATCCGTCGTCTGCAGATCGCAACAATGCGGCAAAATGAGCTGCTCTTGGAGCGTATGCGGGAGGTCGAGCGTGGAACAGCATTCCTACTGGAGGTACAGCAGAGCGCAGCTCCGTTTGTCGGGCCACTGGAGGATGCGGCGGCCGCCGCGACGGAGACGAGCGACGCAGAAGCTGCTGCCACGGCCACGCCAACGGGCATGAGCGAAGGGCAGTATAACACTGAGACATTCGTGTTAGCGGACGCTCCGGCCAACGCTGACGTGGAGGCTCAGCGGAGTGCCGCACCTGTGGCAGAAGTAAAAGAAATAGAAAGTCTACCGTGTGCGAGGGAAGTTCCCCGTGTGGCGAAGCGCAGCGCTGAAGACGCGGCCGACGCAGCTGATGAAGAGGAGCTAGGCGGCAACACAGCCGCAGTGTGAGACGGCACGGGGACTGCATGTCTTCTTAGCTGCGTGCCAGCGAGGGGTGGGTGGGCAGACAACACGAGGAGCGTGCCCACGGTTTCCATTTTTAACTTGTTTATGCTTCCTGCGTTGTACTGCCTCGAGATCATCGCCGAGCAATCAAAATAAAAAAAATGTTTTTCTTCGCAACAGAAAAGGAAAGAATATATGAAGAGCGTGTGGCGTGACCTTGTATTATTATTACTGCGGTGGTTACGGGCAGCTCGTCGGTTCGACTGAATTGAAAACGCGTTGCACAGCCCTTTTAGCCGAATGCGGCACACTGCACTCCTGCTTCTCCATCTCCTGCGATCTCTTTCCTTGTCAACCTTCATTTTTGTTTTCCATTGGCTGCCTGCATATTCGTCCTCCCAACGTATTTCTCACGCACACATCAATCAGTTGATCGTTCGCTTGGCCATGAATCGCCTTCCCAGCGCGGCCGGCAACGCCCCGGTGTACGCGACGGCCATGTCGCAGTTTGCCGTCTGCCGCCAGCCATGGAATGAGTACATCAATCTGCTGACCAAGGAGGACACAAAGCCTTTCCATACCACACCGCAGGAGAAACCGGCCTACCGCGGACGCAAGCGCGGACGTGAGGGCTGGCTCTTCAGTCAGCAGGTGCAGCTGCACTACCATCGCTTCCCTGATGAGCAGCTCTTCACCAACCTCACGCGGTGGCGCATGGGTGACACGGTGGGTGATGTCGCGCTGCAGCAGTTTCGCAACGCACAGCCCTTCGACATGGAGGACAAGGATCCTCAGGGCTTCCAGCGACCCGCGGCGGATGTGTACATGAAGCTGAACTACAAGAACCCGGCTACCATCTCTCGCTTTCTCACCCGCACTGGACACATGTACCCGCAGGACATCATGCCTATGAATCCAGAGGCGGTGGTGAAGCTGCGCATTGCGAAAGCACAGGCGATCCGCATTGGGCTCTACCCTCGCTTTGGCAACCCCTTTTGGTTCCGCTCGCAACGCTTCCGCCCGAAGGCGTACCAGGAGAACTACGACCCGACGACCTACTCGACGAAGCAGACAATGGAGCACTTCGCGTACAACTGGGTGCAGACAGACCGCATCCGGCAGTACTTTAAAGGGCTGGAGGAGCTGCATCAGAGCCGGCGCACCGCGGCCACCTCCGGCGGCGGCGGGGCGACCGGCGAGCACAAGCAGCAGGACCAATTCTACTCAGTCGACAACTTGTCGATGGAGACGCACCGCAACGGGCAGTCCTACAGTGCGAGTGTGGATCGCTCAATCAAGAACCCGACGGTGCCCGGGCTGATGTCAACAAAGGGGATGAAGAAGAAGTTCCACAACCTCTACTCCTCAACATCCACGAAGCGGATGGGGTTTACGAACCCGACCCTGGGCATCAAGAAGGTGTGAGGCGCGTCTGTGCACCTTCCTTTCTCTGCTGTATGACGCTGTTGCCGGTGGCGGGTGTGTGTGCACGTGTCGTATCTGGACTCACGATGTGGGGCGATGTCTGTACGGCGAAGCTTGCTAGGCTTCGAGTGTTTGTGGTGGCGCGTACTTGTGCGAATAAAAAAAAGAAAAAAAAAGAAATACTGTATCTGGTGCAGCGGTGTGAGCTTGATTTCCTTTGTACTCTTTCGTGCGAGTTGTTGGGTCTTTCTGTTCACATTCCCGGGCTCGTGAGTCTCTCTACTGACATGGGCGAGAAGCAATGCTTGACATCATGAGCCGCAGGTGCTTGACTTCCCTTGAGCAGGGGAGCCTCTCCTGCCCCAGCGAGTACCTCAGAACGGTGTTTAGAAGACACAGGAGAGATAGAAAAACATGCTGGGTCAGCTGTGGTGCACGCGCCGACAGCGCGAATGGCTGCCGTTTATTCTTTTGCGGTTGCTCCACAACGAAGAGAACAGGCAGAACTAATGACAACTAAAAAAAAAAGCAGATGGCGCTGTTCAAGTCCACCCAACTTGGCGTTTAGCTGTTCACAACGGCTTTTGTGTGCTCCGTTGCGACGAACGTGGCTTCCCTCACGGTGCTTTGGCTATTTTCTCCTTTTTTGCTCCTCTCCCTCCCCTTCTTTCAACCCGAATGGGCTGCTTGTTTTTCTTTTTTGTGAAATGCTGTACGAACAACACGTCTGCTGGAACGTTCAATGATGTGCACGGGTGGAGAAGCACGAAAGCCCGTCACTTTCTGATTTGCTCTACGGATCCGAACATTAGTTTGTGTATCATTGAGAAGGAAAGGAGATTCTGAACGAGATTTCGTTTTTTTTTTCTTTAATACGCCTCGGCCTTATCTCCTCGTTATCCCACCCTTTCTTGCCTGTGCACATGGCGCAAACAGACGAGATTCAGCTGAGTGAGCTCGCCTCCATCCTCAGCGCTGAGTCGTGGTCTACTGGCCCGATTTACGTTGTATGTGACATTGGTGGCACCAACGCCCGCATTGGTTTTGCGCAGGCTACCAAGCAGGGCCGGGGTCTGCAGGTCACTTATGTTCATTTCAGGGTCACAAAGAAGGATGTGCGCCAGCTTGTGGAGTTCTTCGCGCTGGTGCTGCAAGAGATCAAGACGAAGCTGCCGAACCAGGGTGCTTCTTTTCTCTCGCGCATCACATCTGGCGCGGTGAGTGTGCCGGGCCCGGTCACAAATAGCAAAGTGGCGGGTCCCTTCAACAATTTAAAGGGTATCGCAAACCTTGAGGACTACCCTGAAGAGCTGTTCCCCAAGGGTCGCAGTGCCCTCCTGAACGACCTCGAAGCCGGTGGCTATGGTGTCCTGGCTCTCAGCAATGCGGGTCTGCTCGCCAAATACTTCAAGGTGATGTGGAAAGGCAGTCAGTGGGATGCCATGTCGGGCGGCAAAGCCCCGGGTACAACCATTGGAAAGGGGCGCTGCGTGATCGCGGCTCCTGGCACAGGACTCGGGTCCTCGCTAATTCATTACATGGGCATCTCTGACAGCTACATTGTCCTTCCACTTGAAACCGGCTCGACGTCGATGGCGTGGTGCACGAACAAGGATGGTGAGTACGCGCGGACCCTTGCCGCATTTCAGGCCTCGAAGCGGCCGGAGATCACCCCCGAGGTTCCCCCGCACTGGGAGTCTGCGACGAACGGCAACGGCCTGCAGTTCAACTATGCCTATGAATTTGACGGGACGAAGACGTCGTCCACGTCACCACACTTCGGGAAGACGGCGCCGCAGGTGGCCAAGCTGGCCAAGAACAGCTCCGACCCTGCCGCCCTCGCCGCCATGGAGCGCCTCTACAAGAATTTGATGGGCTTCTGCGGAGAGGCCACGATGGGGTTTATGCCGCTGACTTTTGTGCTCATGGGCGACACAATCGCCTCGAACTCTTTTTACTTTGACGACCCAGCACGCCTGAAAGCGTTGCAGGCACGCCTGTACGAGCACACAATGGAGCGACCGTATGGTTTTATCAGCCGCACCACCTTCCTGCGCCAGGTGCGCAGCGTGAACCTGAATCTGGTTGGGTGCCTCGGCTTTGGTACGCAGCTGTCGAAGCCGGAGAAGACGCAGTCGCATCTGTAGGCAGGCAGAAGTATTGACGCATTCGATATTTTTCCGACTGCGCTCGCATTTCGTTCTGTCTGTGAATGCCTGGCCGCGTGAACAAGGAAAAGCAGTTACCTTTTTATTTTTATTTTTTCATTTCTGGTATTCCTTGCTTTTCTCCATCTTTAGCAGCACGTCACCATCAAAAAAAAAAAAAAGACGACAATAAAGGATTGAAAATAAATTGAAACACAAAATGCCGACTTTCAGCATGCGTAAGTCTATAACGGTAAATTCAAAAGTGTTACATGGTGGTCCGCGGACAGGATATCGGAAAGCGTGCGCTTCTTCTTCTACGAGCCACTCATTTTTTTTTTGATTTCCCTTTGATCACTCTCAGCATATCGGTATCAGTTACTTGAATGGTGGATATAAAACGCCTTTCTTCAGTTTGTGTATTGCTTGATTTTTTTTTGTTATCTGCTTGCGCGCTTTTGTTTCTGTCACCGTCTCACCATACGTATCCAGCGAACCAGGCGGGTGGTGATGAGGCTTTTGCGGGAAGTAATGCGTCTCTCCGTCAGAAGATGGTTTTGCGTCAGCAACAGTGAGAACGGCAGCAGCAGCACGAAAAAACAACAATACAGATATCTTCGTGCTGTTATATCTGTGACTGCTCCCTGAATGGGAGGCGGCCGCACAGCGTTTTATCCCCCCTCCTTTTGTGTATTCTTGTTGTTTTTATTGCTGCGGCCTCGAGTGGAGGATGCGCGAGGCTCGTGGAGTACAAGAATGTGCCTACGTCGTCTCTTCTAACTGCTTGAACGTAGTAAGCTTCATCAAGAGGCAGACGAAATCGAAGGAAGGGAAGAAAAAAAAAATAATTTATAGCGAAATACTTGACTGTCCTCCTGTTTGAGGTCGCCCTATATATGCCCAGGTGGCCCCTCTCTGGCCCACCCACGGGAGGCAAATAGGTGTTTTGCACTGCACGGTACAGATTTCTGCCCATCTATTCTATGGGTTTCACTTTTTTTTTGTTGTCGTTTCTTCTTGCTTACGATGCTCTAGCTTAGCGGGCTCCCCTTCGTAGTTTCACAGGGAAGGGCCAAGAATAGATAATTTTCACCCTCGTGCTAACGATGGCGCGGTGCGGAGCTCCTTAGCTCGAGCGAAGTGGCAGTGTTGAAGTATGTCACGACGCGCCATCTGCAGCTTCACGGTTTTTCATCCCCGCTCCAACTAAAAGAAACGGCGTGGAAATCGTAGGGCGCTACGTTCTCTCTCGCAGGCGCTTCAGTTAAGTGCACGCTACATGGCAACCTCGATGATTCGATCTCACGCTGCTTGTTCTCTTGTCTTCTCCATAATTCTGGTTCACGGCACTGAACACCTTGTTTTATTTTGTTAACGGTCTGGGCTTTCTCTTTTAGACTCCATTAGGTTAGTCCTAACCCACAAACACCGCCTTTGCTGTTCAAAGAGAACGCTTGCCATACCCTCTGCTTTACGTGCATCGGCGCCTTTTTGTTTTTGATTTGAAAGGAAAACAGAATCGTTGCTTCTATCATAGTGTGTACCGTCTTGCTGTAAGGCGCACATCAAACTCCATGAGTCACGCAGCTGCCGTGCATGCAGATGGCGGAGTACACGCGGCAGATACGCGAGTTGTGGATTCTCTACTTGAGGAAAAGAAGGCGGCGTGGGCACAAGAGCAGTGCCGCCTTGCGCAGTGTGCGGTGGTGCCGCGTAGTGAGCTGTACTGGTGCACGGATACGCCACTTCACCTAGCCGGTGGGGTCGACGAAGTTTACGTGCATAAGCGATTCTCGTTGACGGGATTGGAGGCAGCGTTGGCGTCCCTACATGACCCCACAGCTGCGGCGAGGGACAGAGAGGAATTGGGTTCTTCGTGTCCCCCTGGCTGGTCAGCCCTCCTTCGTCAACTGCAGTGGGATATAGCTCAACAGGCACGATACTGTGAGGAGCGGCAGCGGCAGCAACAGCAGCAATCTGCCATTGGAGGAGATGCAGACTCTGCTTTGGAGTCCCTCTCCCCTGCTTCCCTGGCCGGTGCATTGCCTGAACTAAAGTACATTGGGGGTGTGGACATCTCCTTCGTTCCGGGCACAGACGATGGCATCGCTTGCATCGCCATCCTTCGCTACCCTTCACTGGAGGTGGTCAAGACCTACATGCACCGCTGCACCTTGCGGGAGCCGTACATCTCTACCTACCTGGCATTCCGTGAAATCCAGCCAGTTTGCGAGCTGTTCGATGAGGTGAGAGTGGAGTTGGAGGCCACGCACACGATGCCGCAGTTGCTCGTTGTGGACGGCAATGGTGTCCATCATCCACGTCGCTGTGGGCTCGCGACGCACCTTGGAGTAGAACTTGACATCCCCACCATCGGCTGCTCCAAAAACATTTTGCAGATGGATGGCATCACACGAGAAAGTGTCGAGGCTGCTTTTCTGAAGAACGTTGCCGTCGCTGCTGCGACTCCCTCTCCGCCCACCTCGAAGCTGCAGCTCGTGCTTCCGTTAGTTGGGGCCTCCACTCCGGTGCAGCTCTATGGCTACGCGGTGCACAGTCCGCTGAGTAAGGGTAAGAAATCAATTTTTGTGTCGCCGGGGCATGGCGTGGGCTTCGCGGTGGCCACTGCACTGATTGTGACGATGCTGCGCTATCGCATCCCGGAGCCGATACGCGCGGCGGATCTCGGCTCCCGTGCGTTCATACGTGATTCCTTAGCGCCCGCTGCAGCTGCTGATACTACGGGCGCATAGTCGCAGATGTCGCTCTGGCTCTCCCTCTGACGCTCATTGCAGGCGTCTTCTGTTTTCTTCCTCTTCACGTTACCGATGCACTGCCCCGAGAGAGTGGTTGCTTCGAATGCGCTTTTTTTTTTTCTGCTCTGTTGACGGGTAAAGCTCGGCCACAGTTTTCCATTGCTCGCTGCACCGCTACTGACCAAAGGGAGGAGTGACGCACTTTCTTTTTTGTCTACTCTCGTGGCTGGTGGGGGCGTGCCGTTTCCATCTTTGCTCGGCGGATGCGCATTTGCAGTCGCGCAGCACTCCCAAACGCTCACCCCCCTCGTTTCGTTCTGTCAACGTTTCTTATGTACTGCAGTTTCAGGTCTGCATAAATGAAGCCTCTGCTCGAAAGCGAGGGAAATCATTTTTTTAGACAATGCGCTTGGTGAACGCTGCTGCTCTCTTCCCAGCTCCAAGGCCACATTATAGATATACATATATACAAAAACGTAAGAAAGATACGTCGTTCATGTATTGTGGTTCACCTGTACCTCGCCGTCGACATCCTTCATTACCCCCTCCACCCTTTCTTTGTTCGCTCAGAGTACTTCTAATTTCCACATCGGTAGACTTCCCGGGTCCTCGCTTTACGCGCAGCCGGAGAGAGAAGCGGAAAAAAATAATAATCAGTGCACACGTACATATAAAGGGAAGCTGAAATCAACGCCTTGAATATGATACTACTCACACTCATTTGCGGTACGTTGTGGTTGGCTTGGTGGGTGTACTCCCTATTCGCGTACCGCCCACGCCGTCTTGCAGGTGCTACTGTCATCGTGACGGGGGCATGCAGCGATGTCGGTCGCCGCTTCTGCACCCAACTCTATGCCCACGGTGCTCGTGTGATTGCGTGGGACTACAGCCGCATTAAACTGCAGGAGCTGCAAGCGGAAGTGCAGCGCGTGGAGGTTACGGTTTCAGCGAATGGGATCCGCAGCAGCAACAGCAGTTACATCGACAGCCATTTCTTTATTTCCTCCGTAGATGTGTCCTCTCGAATGCAGCTGCAGCGCGCCGCGAAGGACATTGACGGCCCAATAGACATTATCGTTAACGCGGCTCACACCTACCCGACAAAGCCGCTACACAGCCGCGCAGACGACTCCGTTGACCGCGTCTTTCAAGCCAACCTTGTGGCACCTTTACTCGTCGTGCGCCAGCTGCTGCCCTCTCTGCTTTCTAAGCGAGGCAGCCGCGACGACTACGCCCAAATTGTAAATATTGTCTGCTCGAGAGGCAACTACGTGGTGGCCACACACGCGCCGGATTACGCCGCCTCGCAGTGGGGTTTGGTGGGACTACACTACTCGATGCGCTCCTGGATCGCACAGGAACGGGCGATGTACATGCATTGCTCAAATGAGAGGAAGGACGACGTATCTAGTGGAGTACCCAGCGGTACATCTAACAGCAGCACGTCGGCGGCAATGGCCACTGGTGGGGGTAGTGGCCCTGGCGGTCGTGGGATGCAGAATGCTCGAGAGGTGCGCATGACGTTGCTGTGCCTCGATGACATTCAAAGCGGCTTTCCGACAACGCTGAGCTCGATGCTCGCGCCGTTCTATACTACCAAAACGCCGGATCGTGATGAGGCCACCGCGTCGTCTGGCGGCGGTGGCAACGACCGATGCGTTGCTCGATCCGGCTCCTTGCCGCATGACGCCAAAGCTTCGATGTTGCAGAAGCGCAACGCAGAGCTTGACCGTGCAGTGGCGTGTTGCATGGCAGCCATCTGCCGCGGTCAGGAGCGGTGCTGTTACGCTACTTCGTGGACTACAACGTTCATTTTTCCGGTGGTGATGCTGTGCCCGCTACCGTGGGCAGAGCGGCTGCTTCGGTGGCTGCAGCGCTCGGCTGACTCTGTCACTGCATTTCAGTCGTAGGGAGGCACGGTGTGTGTGTGTGTGTGTGTGTGTGCGTATCGGACTATGCGCGGTAGATCTTTCGTGTTGGCATATCTGCTCCACTTTCCCTTTCTTTTTTTTCTCGCCTTTTTTTTTTTTGCGAGCAGCTGATGAGTGTTGCACTGCGGGCCTGCTCATCTCTTTTACGGGCACAAGGACGGTTCAGGGGTCGTGACCGTCGCCATTGCTGTGTCTTCTCTCTGTTTTATGTATTCTTCCGTGCTGCGTCTCTTCAGACACATGCTTCACCTGCATTAAGGAACCTTTGTGCATTACCCAGGATTAGATCTCAAATGATGAAGAGCACCATACGCGTAAACAAGTTGCAGTATGCCAGTTTATCGTCCAGCGTACTTCCCTCCCATAGCACCGGCGTTACTATTGTTTCATTATGGATGCCGCGGAGAGAGGAGGTGGGCTCAGTAGGACGCTGCATGCATTCCCTTCCACGCGCCCGCGCTATCTATCGCGCGTTGCGTGAACTGCTGGCGTTGGCCATCTTCACTATATCCTCACGCACATGTGCACCATGACCACGTTCCTCCTGTGCAGTTGCTCTCAGCACATCCCGCAGTATCCTCCTCTCTGCTCTTTGTTGGCGCTCTACAGTTACCACTGCTATTGCCACCACGTTTGCGATCGCTTTCATCTATTCTTTTCATTTTATTTTCTTTTAACCCCTGCTTTCGCTGTTTTTTTAGTGGTGACCCGGCGATTAGTCAGCCTGCACATTGTCGAAGACGTATCACCACACACCGCTTGCTTTAAGTGGTTTAGCGCTGCTTAGGCAAGCCTCTGAAGCCAAAGGCTCTCACGCACACACACACACCAGCACATATATATAATGACAGACGTCGAAGCAATGAAGAAGTTCCCTGTATCACCCGCCGCCTTGGCAGGGAAGAGTGACATGAGCAGCGTGTTCATGCGACACTCCGCTTGCAAGGACAAGACCCAGCTGAAGCTGTCTATCGGTGACCCGACCTTCGATGGAAATCTCAAGACCACGGACGTCGCGCTGAACGCCTTCGCGAAAAACGTAGGTATCGCCACCAGGTACTCGTACCAGCGCGCGTGGGGGTTGCCGGCAGCCTGTAAAGCGGTGGCGGAATGGTGGGCGGATAACTTTGCTACGGAAAACCGCGAAGCAGTCAAGGCCGAGAACGTGATCTTGACGACTGGTGGCGCGGAGGCCATCGTGAACAGCATCACGGCGCTGTGCGATGAGGGCGACAACATTCTCACGCCCGCACCGGGCTTTCCAGCGTACGCGTTCTGCTGCGACACCTTCGGCATCAAGAACCGCTTTTACCACCAACTCCCCAACAAGAACTGGGAGCTCGACCTGAATGAAATCCGCCGCCTCGTCGACGACCGCACACGTGCCATCGTGCTCAACAACCCCTCCAACCCCAGCGGTAGCAACTGGAGCCGCCAGCACGTGGAGGAAATTGTGAGGCTGTGCGAAGAGCTGAAGCTGCCCATCATCTCGGACGAGATCTACTGTGGCATGGTGTTCACCGGCCAGGTCTTCACATCCGTTGCCCAGTTCAAGTCGCAGGTGCCGCGCTTCATCATCTGTAGCCTCGCCAAGAACTTCATGGTGCCCGGGTGGCGCACGGGGTGGGTGCTGCTGATCGACGAGGCGGGCTACGCAGCAAGCGTACTGAAGGGGATGCAGAACCTCGCGATGCACACGCTGGGTCCCAACGCAATCGCCCAGCACGCGTTACCGGAGATTCTGAAGGATACGCCGAAGGACTACTTCCATCGCAATATTGCGGAGCTAGAGACCAACGCGAAGCTGTTCGTGGAAGAGCTGCGCAAATGCCACGGCCTGTCCTGCGCGGAGCCGCAAGGCGCGCTGTACGTGATGGTGAAGGTGCACTTTGATCAGTTCAAGGACTTCATGAACGACGTCGAGTTCTACGAGGCGCTGGAGGATGAGGAGAACGTGCAAGTGGTGCCGGGGACGTATTTGTTTATGCCAGGCTTCTTCCGTGTGTGCTTCGTGCGTGAGCGCAAGGTGATTGAGGAGGTGATGAAGCGTCTTGCCGCATTCTGCGATCGCCATCGCAATTGAGGGGAAACGAAACGTTGACCCCTCTCCCGGCCATCTTTAAATATCACAATTTTTATCTTTTACAAGAGATGTCATGCCTGGCAGCATGGGATGGCATCGGACTTCATGATGCTTCAGCGCGCACACGTGCGAAGATCCGTGGTGCTCTCTTTCATCGTCGAAGGTGGCCGTGTCCATTTGCGTGCGGCACTTGGTGGTGCTTTTATTTGTCTCGCTAACGTGCCTTTTTCAACCGCCATAATAAAAGGCGATGACGATACTCTGTGAAGACTAAAAAGAAGAAGAGTTTGTTTCGTCTCTTTCAAACATCAATTTTTGTTCCTTCTTTTAGCGGTGCTTACATTCTGAGGGCTGCTATGACCGCCATCTTTGTTTTTGTCCAGGGTATCAAATGAATAGCTCGGCGCGGCATTTGTTGGCTTGACACAGCAACTACAGCCGACGTCTGATCGATGCGGTGTTGTATCTGTGGAGCTTTAATAGGGTACAAGCTCCAATCACGCTAATCATAGAGAAAAATGGAAGCTCACAGGACTTCCTGAGTTGAACGCTCCACACGAATGCTCAACGTTTCTTGCATAACGCTCTCCTGGAAGGGCCCGTACCTGTCCTCGTGCACTTCTCTGTCGAAAGCATCGTAATTTTCTTTTGTTTTCTCACTGCTGTGCGCATGCGCATCTTTCTTCCGTGACTATTTTATGTATTCTCTATGGGCTGCATCCTGTCTTTCCGTCCCGTCCCCATTTCTCCGTTTCAATTCACGGCTGGCCTTCCAATGAACATCTCGACTGCTGTTCTTCCATGTTGTCTTCATGATTTATCATTACGGAGTGCACTTCGCAACTACCACCCTTATATCTGCTTTACTTCTTACTCCCATCAATCACTATTTTTTGTCTTTTTTTTTCACTCAGTACACGTATCAGCACGCGGAGCAATGGTCAAGGTTGGCGTTAACGGTTTTGGTCGCATTGGGCGCGTCGTCTTTCGGGCGGCGCAGCAGCGACCCGACATCGAAATTGTCGGCATCAACGACGTACTGGATGCGGACTACATGGCCTACATGCTCAAGTACGACTCCACACACGGCCGCTTCGACGGCACGGTCGAGGTGAAGGACGGCGCTCTCGTTGTGAACGGCAAGACCATCCGCATCACCAGTGAGCGCGACCCTGCGAACCTGAAATGGGACGAGATCGGTGCCGATGTCGTCGTGGAGTCCACCGGTCTCTTCCTTACCCAGGAGACAGCCATGAAGCACATCCAGGCAGGTGCGAAGCGTGTGGTTTTGACGGGCCCACCGAAGGATGACACGCCGATGTACGTGATGGGTGTCAACCACACCGCGTACAAGGGTGAAAACATTATTTCCAATGCGTCCTGTACAACCAACTGTCTCGCTCCACTGGCAAAGGTGGTAAATGAAGCGTTCGGCATCGTGGAGGGGCTTATGACGACGGTGCACGCCACAACGGCCACGCAGAAAACGGTGGACGGCCCGTCGATGAAGGACTGGCGTGGCGGGCGGGGGGCCGCGCAGAACATCATCCCCTCCTCTACCGGCGCGGCCAAAGCGGTGGGGAGAGTTTACCCTGCACTGAACGGTAAGCTGACGGGCATGGCCTTCCGTGTCCCGACGGCGAATGTGTCGGTGGTGGATCTCACAGTGCGTCTGGAGAAGGCTGCCACATACGCGGAGATTTGCGCAGCGATCAAGAACGCATCGGAGGGTGAGATGAAGGGGATTCTCGGCTTCACTGAGGACGAGGTGGTGTCATCGGATTTCAACGGCGTGCCGCTGACCTCTGTCTTTGACGCAAAGGCTGGCATTTCGCTCAACGAACACTTCGTAAAGCTTGTGGCGTGGTACGACAATGAAACGGGCTACTCCAACAAGGTCCTGGATTTGATCCTGTACACCTCCAAGCACTAGTGAAGCGTGATATATAAAAGAATGAAGTACGAAGCTGGTGAGGACAGAGAAGGAGCGCAACAGGTTCTATTTATTTATTTATTTATTTAGGCACTCTGGTAGTGGTGACAAAGAAGCAGCAGCGCAGACTGCCGAACTCACTTTCCACAATTTTAACTTTGTTTTCGTACGAGAAACCGCCTGTTCAGCCTGCAGGAGCAGCGAAAATGCGGCTGAAGAAATCAAAAAGTCTTTTCTTTTTTTAAATCTCACTTTTGTTTCAGGACACGTTAGATACTCGAGGAACGGCTTTGCTGCGGATCGGACGGTTCCCCTTCGTTTATCGCTTTTTTCTTTTTCTTTTCTCTACTGAGATGGCGCCGCTTCTGTTGCGCTGCTGTTCTGCGCCGTCCTTCATTCATGCATCCTTGAAAAGGCCCAACGCGAATGGTGCTTACTTTATACGTGGGCTTCTATTCTTTTTTTTTTGTGTTCTCACTTCATCAGTTATTCCCCCTACAAAGGGTGGTCTTCCGCTACGCAGCGATTCAGCCCAACCAATGATGTGTCTTTCATCTTTTTTGTTTTGTTTTGTACTTCGCTTTCGTTCTTCTTGTTTACCGTTGTTGCCAGTTTATCCTTCCTTAAGCTGGGGTCTCACCCTTGTCTCATGCTGTCTCCGCCAATAACCCTTCATCGACAACTCGACCATCCAGAGGCTGTACCTTTGTGGCGACATCTTCTTCCCTTGTACTTGTGCTTACGTGCATGCATAGCTTTTGTTACTGATCTCATCGCCTTCCCATCAATTTGTCCCAAGAAGCCTCCCCGTAACTCCCCACCGCACTCAATAGAAGAAACAGAGTTCTGCCATGCAGCTCCCTCTACGCTCCATCACTATTTGTCAGCCATTCGTTATGCCCTCCGCACCGTTTCCAACTGATGAACCGTAATCTAACAGCCATGCACAGTCGCTCTACCAAAAAGGCGTCTCGATAAAAACGAAACACATGCACCACTCTAACATCTTCCATTCCGTCTCCGGATATATGCGAGCTTAAAAAACATGATCCCAATGAAGCTCTTCACCCTTCGCAAGTAGCAAGATCACAAATAAACCTATTGTAGGTTTGTCATAGCGCCACAACGACTAAACAAGCAACTCTGCTCGAAAACCACCAACTTCTCCCCACTTCCCCCCCTCCCTTGTATCATCACTGTCCCATAAAACACCGCAAAACTCATCACAAAAAAGCGCAGACATCCATCTTTACACGCACAATTCCAATCATCAAAATACATTACCTAATCATACGGTTACGATCACCAATTCTTTTTTGTCTTACCACATTGCAGTGGCCACTATGTGTGTGCGTGTGCGGAAGTGCGAAAGAGAGGGAGGGCGCGTGCGTGTGTGATGACGT